>JAMQGT020000443.1:0-236063 GCA_024447675.2 Pterophyllum scalare | reverse complement strand
GTTATGTAGCCTGCTTTGGTTCAGTTACGTATTGCTAGTTTGAGTCAGAAAATGCTGAAAGTTACAAAACAGAAAAGCTATTAACAGCTACAATTCCACAAAAAGTGCAATTTGATACATTTTTACCAGAAAAATTTAACTTGTCATGAATGCTGGTTTATCTGCAATGTAAAAATAAATAAATAAATAAATAAATAAAATTACTAAAGTTTAAGTCAAAAAACACATTGTTATGAATAGTGATCATTATTTTTTTCTGTTGGCCACACTGTATCTAGGCAGCACAAAACTATTATTGTTGTTGCTAAACAACCCCAACACCACCCAACATCCCACTACTCTCCTCCATACAGTGAAAACAGTCTCATGTAACCAGGTTACGCATGCAGGACAGCTTTATGTATCTTTTCCTCGTGCTGTCCACACATGTGTGGGTGTGTTTCTGCGCCCTGTGATTGACAGCTGTGTTTTGTGTGTATTGTCACAGAGAAAGAAGCCCATGTGGCTGAGCTGTGACATATGCTGCTTTTACCTAATGGACTCGCACAAACACATGTACACAATAAACAGACAGACTAACACGCACACAGCATGACCACTCTCGGGATAAGACTATTGTCTTTATAAAATGGAAATATCCACAGTGACAGAAGGTTATTGAGGACACTGTAAGTACTGTATATTGACCACAGCTGCTCTCAGTGTAACATTCACATCACACTACATTGTTTTCTCAAAAATACACTAGATTTTCAAATTCAATTAAAAAAGTTAGCTCGTATTTTTGTCTGTGTTTGTCTTTCCACAAAAATCATTTAATTAGGATAATTTATCTTAATTTATTACTGCTGCATTTAATAATTATGAACTACAACTAAACAACTTCAAAACGTACTCATATAACCAGTGTTTACAAGAATCCTGTAACATACTTTTTTCAATAAATTAATATGCACAATATTATCAGGCTCTTGTTTTCCCATTCGGACACAGGTGATTCAATCAAACCTAACAACAAATGGTTCCTTCCAGCAGCAACAGAATGAAATGCCATTAGTTTAAAAATGCATAAATAAATCCCACTACAGTAGATTCCTAAGAAGTCTGCTTTGGCAGACCCTCTTTTACCCACATTTGCAAATCTCTGCACAGGGAAGGAGGCATCCTGTTCACTTTACAGAGATCAGCAACAGTGTGTTGGAGTCATGATATGTAATACACATACTGTGATTTGTCACTGTCTTACTAAAATAAGGAAAACCATCGAGGAGAATCACAGCATATGAACCAACACAGCCCATGTACTGGCTTTTGAACTGTGCACCGATGAAAAGCTGGGTGGTCTCGTTCATAGCTGCATGAGTGGTGAATCCCATAAAGATTTTTAAGCTTGGACTGAGCTTACAACAGCACAGTTTTCACTTTGCCTGGATGAGTTCAGGCCAAAGAAGGCCCTTACTGAACTTTTGTCCTGTCTCTCTCCCCTCACCCCCAAACGGCCGTGGCAGATGGCTGCCCCTCCCTGACCCTGGTTCCACCAGAGGTTTCTTCCTGTTAAAAGGGAGTTTTTCCTTCCCACTGTCGCCAAGTGCTTGCTCACAGGAGTCGTCTGATTGTTGGGGTTTTCTTTCTGTTATTGTGGGGTCTTTACCTCACAATATAAGAACCTTGAGGTGACTGTTGTTGTGATTTGGTGCTATATAAATAAAATTGAACTGAATTGATGTAATTGTTGTGAGTTGTTACACGTGGATGATTTTTTTAGGAGCCAAAAACTTTTTTGCAACTTTTTTGAAACCTGTTGCTTGTGCCAAATTCCACATGATCATATCTTTTTCTTTTTAAAATAAAAATCTAATTTCTTCAGTTTTTAATCAATTAATTTCAGGGTTTTAATTATCCGAAAGTCGATGAAGTTGTGCAGATCCCCCGTTCTAACAACATGGTTTCAGGCAGTTTTTAATCACCTCATTCTATTGTGCAGTTCTTTGCTGTTATCTTTATGACCCGGCCAGTGGCTCTCTACTCTGGGTTCTGGAAATGTGACTGGTAGCATCAATGGAACACTAGACAGACACATCTAGGTTTGTAATGTGTGGTCTTTCGCTCTCGGACCTGTCCCCATGCCTGCAGAAAAGGGAGTCCTACTGCAGAAGGGTCTGGAATCACCTTCTGCTCACTGTGTCCTCGACTCGCCGGAAACAGCATCGAACCTACGAAAGGAGCATTGCATCCTGAGACGTGTTGGTAGGCGCTTTAAGAATCCCAATCTGCCAAATATTTGACTTCTTCTCTGTTGAGTGAAAAGCGTAAACATCAATCGGATTCTAAATCGGAAATCATGCTCTTGAGACATACGAAAGCTACATTCAGTATGCTGCAGTTGTTTATTAGAAATGAGTATGCTAAGCAACGATATCTGTGTTTCTATTTTATTAAGCTCTTGTTTTTTCTGCTAAGGCACATCTAAGCTTCTCTAAAGCAGCCTCGCCATCATCTACTTGCTCTAATACTCCCACAGAGACCAGAGCTGTTTGCCTTTATTTCATCTGGGCAGAGAGATCACAGGCAGCAGTCCCTGCATCGATCCTCAGAGTCCCGCGAGTGCAGCACAGCTTCTACCAGTGTCCCTGTGGTGATGACTAAAGTGGGGCCTCCATCAGAACTGATAACAATCCCCAATCCATCAAATGGTAATATGCTTACACAGTGACACTGTACACTCTCCTATAAAAAATTTAAAAAAAACATAGAAACTACCCATTTAAAGTGAGGGGATCTCGTTTTTTGACTTGTTATGCTGAAAAATTATTTCTGGAAATTCAACTGTAAAAATAATTATTTAGTTACTAGTTATTCTTTGTGCTGCTACAGTTTGATGGCAGTACTGGTTTTTGCTGCTGTGTACTCACGTCCCACTGTCCTCTTGCCTGCTGTGATCCGTCGCCGCTTCACTGTGGATTACCGCTCTGATAACAACCTGACTGCCGCCAGGATATGAGGACTCCTTTGGACACTCTGCATTAACTTCTAGGGCCAGTCTGAGGTGGTCCGAGGGTGGTGCCCTCTCTTTGTTAGGCTCTAGCAAGTAGGCTAGCTTGCCAACTAGCTGCCAGTGTACCTCCTTTACCAACATGACAACCATTAAATGTTCCATACCAGAACTGCCGTCACCTCACTCCTGAATACCAAGATGACTTCTGCGTCACCCCCGTTGTGTACACCGGGGTTCCAGCTGGATGTTTGTTTACCCTGAACTATCCGAGTGGGGGGTTAATAGGGCTGATTTCCAGGCCTGTTACCACTTACTGTTGAGGAAAATGAAGATATTAGCCCAAATTGATCTATTTGGTTGGGTAGGGTTTATAAAAGATGCATCAACGGAAATTAGTTTTCAGCTGATCCGTCTTGATCAGTGATCAATTAACTAGTCTCTGATCTGACTGCAGAACTGTAACTGTGCCGCAGCAATATGAAAAAACAGCTGTGAGTGTTCTGCTTGGTCGCAGCATGGCCTGCAACATGCAGAGCTATATGAGCCTAGTGAACCTAATGGCAGTAAATGTTTGTGTTTGTCCTGGATCCTAACCTGGAACTCTTTATTTGGATAATCATCGTAGTGAGAGTGACAGAAGATCCTTTAACCCAGTGCAGTTTTTAAATGTCTTCAAGGTTCCCAGCAGCTCGGTGAATGGGAGCACATGCATGCTGGAACAGTCACGTTCTTTGCTCCACCAGCACCCAGAATCTCGTCACAATATTACCCAACAGCTCGCACGGCCCTCATTCTCTTATTCAAAATAACCCTTCCTGCCTGCAGCAGCGGCACAGCTCCAGCCAGCCAATCACAGGGCAGAGTTCCACCGGCAGAAGCACAACAGTTACCAGCAGCTCTTTTCATAACCAGTGAACCGAGACTTGTTAGCAGGCATGTAAAAGACACACAGACTCGCACTCTGTCCCTCTTTCACACACACACTGGACCTTTTACCGGGTATATAAAGAAAATGCTGTCAGCCCAACATACCAGAACAAAAGTCTTCGTAGCGAACAATTAGGAATCTTCCCGCTGTTCTTGTCTACATCCATGCACGCCTTCTCTCTCTCTCCCACATTATCCTCATTTTCACTCTCATCCCCTTCTTCCTGCCACTGCCTCTCTCTGCAACCCCGAAACTGACCGTCCTTCAGTTAGGACTGTCGGTTTCTGCTAAGACTGAAGGAAAGGAAACAAAGAAGGAAACCAAAAAAAGTTTAAACAGATTCCATAAAGCCCACCTCCCCTTCAGTTCTGTTTTTAATTACAGCTTATAAGGGGCATGGCCCCTGTCAGGAACAGGTGGGCACAGACGCAGGTGACTGATAGCTGTATGCTAGGCTTCTCTTGCGCTAATTTGAATCACACCAGTGGCCGTCTCAGCCACGTTGGTGTCCCTGGTGTGGAGCACCGAGACTTTCAAAAAGCTGATGGATTCATGGCCAGAATCAGAACCACTTTAACCTTTAATCAATGATGACCTCAGCTCAACCCAACTCTAACCCCAGGCTGGCAATCGAGGAATAAAGAAAGCAATCGCTCTGACTCACACACATGACAAACTATTCGCATCTGTCCCCAGCAGTGTGGAGCCGGGGTCACCATCTACGATGGCTCAGACCTCAGAGGATGAAAGGAAAAATTAACAGTGCTTTAATGTTTCCATGATCTCAGGGAAATCTGGTTCGGTTGGTGTCTTCAGTATAAGCATCAAATACATCAGTCAGGACTGATAATGTACAGTTTTATACACCTTTATAAAACCCAGAAGTATTAGTTAATATCTTAATGACAAATGTTCAGTGGAAAGGACTGATGTTCAAAATGATCACCGTGGTAAATGATCACCAGTGGAAGCAGCGTGTGCAAAAACAGACTAATGGGGATTAGAGCGGATATGTAACGTGAGACTGACCACAACATGTTGAAACTGAAGGAAGCATGTGTGTGCACAAGTGTGATTTCTCCTCTAACATAGCTTATTGTAAGGTACCTGTGAGCTATTCAAGAGTCCCTCAGACATGATCCTCTGGAAGGTGATCGCTATGCTGCAGCACACACACAAGCTCCTTCTGCATTAAGAAGTCCCGAGAGGCACCTGACTTGATGCTTTTATTTTCTTCTCTCCCTCTCTCGCTCTCTCTTTCAAAGAAAAATCTAATCAGGCTCTGTGAAAAGCTTCTGCCCCTCTCCATGACTTGCTGGGTCGGGTTATGGTGGCTGAGCGAGGCCGGAAAGGTGAAGAGCTGAGCTGGGGTCAAGGCGTCCTGCGACAGCAGGCTTTAGAAATCCTGCTTCCCCGACGTCCCTTCTGTTTCATTAGCCACCACCCCCTCCCATCAGCACCCCACTCTAATTTAGATGATGAGCAGGAGAAGGTGTGTGTGTGTGTGTGTGTGTGTGTGTGTGTGTGTGTGTGTGTGTGTGTGTGTGTCCTCCATCTCCCAGACCGACAGGATTCCTGCGATGCAGCTCCTGTTTTCCTGAGCAGCTAGCAGGTCTAATGACCCCGCTCTAATTGCACAGTGTCAATATTGTTGCATTTAGATTCCCATAGCTCTCATACAATATGCACAGAGATGGATGGCTCATCAGAACCCAATACGCTGGAGCTCAGCAAGTTGGCTGTGGGGCATAAACACTGATATCATGTTGCAGACTGCAGCTTTGGTGAAATTTTTACTTGTGCAGTGTGTCAGATTGTGTCCCAGCCTGGTTTAACACGCTTAATGCAGAACTGTATTTTCAGCACTGTGAGCGCCGGCGAACTTCACAACTCCTGGAAGTCGTTTTTGGTTTTATTAAACTGTTCCCACAGTTCTTAACAGTCAACAATGAAAATGACTGCCTTTGTTCTGTTACTCATGCTTAAGGCTAACTTTTAAAAAGTATAACGTGCACATGAAAGAGGATCAGCAGTGATGAATTATAAAAATAAACCAGTCATCACCGCCATCTCAGCCTATCCCGGCATCCTCCGCTGTCACACCAACCTTCTGCATGTCCTCTCTCGCTACATCCATGAACCCTCCCTGAGGCCTTCTTCTTTTCTCTTTCCTCGCAGCTTCATATTCAACATCCTTTGTTCATTATATCCACTACCCCTCCACCGCACACGTCTAAACCATCTCAGCCTCGCCTCTCTTACTTTTTCTAAACTGCCCAGCCCGACTCAGCCGAACCCACCTGACACCACACGCCCACCACAGGCCTGTTGTTCAAGAAATCACCTACTGTAACAGCACCTGACGAACTGCAGGCCTCACTTGTCTAACTACTTAAGGTCAGAGTTCATGACGCAACGAGACTGGGCAAAAATGGGAGAGCTCCAAGGAGAAAACAACACAAAGGCTCGTCTCACACCTGCCAAAAACACATCTCAGTGACCCCCAAAACTTTTGGGAAGTTGGGAACAAAAGTTGAACTTGTTGTTTTTTCACAGCCCTACAAACATGGCTTCATGAGGCACTCAGAGGGAATGAAATGTTGATGTTTATACAGTACATGGCATTCTATATTAGAGAGTCATAGGATGCTGGTGAGGGAGGATGCTGAGGGTACCCAGGAGACCACGGCTGGTATCGTATGTCTGCTGTGCAGGTCGACTGAAGCTGTTGTGGTTAAAAGTAGGATTGTGGTTGTAGTCGAGCTTGCTGGGCATCACTGTCCAACATGTAACCTTCTTTCTTTAAGCTTTTTCTACCCGAGCACATAAACCTATTATTGAAAGCATTAATTAGCCTTCTGAGGTCTAAGCTTCATTTAGATGCCACGCTGCTACTCAGTCATCAATATTCCCCGGAGTCCCTGAGGCACAGCCATGTTTCTGAAAGGTGAACGCTGGCTGCAGGCTCAGTTACTTGAATGCGTTTTTGCTGAGTTGATCAAATCTACCTGAGTGTCGTTCCTGCTTCAGCGGAAGGATCCGGCTCATGGAAATCTTTCACAAAGGAGTCGGCGTTCCCACGGACACGAATCCATTCAAAGTGGAAACAGAGCAGAATCTAAAAGATTTCTTTTCCTTATTATATGTCAGAACTTTTTAGTTTCTACATCCCTAAACTTTCAAATTATGTGTAGGCTTGAATGAACACTGCAATCTTGTTACAAGCGCTTTAATTTGACTTTTTCTTTCTGACAGTGCTGCCCTAAATCCTTCAGACAGCCTGGACACCGATACGGTAACAGTAACAGGCTTAGCTTACAAGCTTGTTTTTCTTGGGGTGAAAAATTAACAAAGAAAAGACAGCAATAAAGTCAAGGCGCCGCCAGTGCCTGACATTTTACACTGAGTTACTGCCCAATGCATTGACTGATAATAGACAGACAATCAATAAAGACACTCAGACTTTATTAACATCTCCAGTTAGCACTGAGTGGGATCAGTGAGGATTCTGGCATCCTAACAGAGAACTGTTACTAATGGTCACAATCAAAATCTTAAAAGAAGCCATGAGCTGCACTTTTCAGAACAGAGACTCGGGATTTGTGCTGAAGGCTGATTTAAATCTCTCTGGTAACATAATTATATCTGTGCCCCCCTCTTGATTTGAGGGCTATGAGAAACATTATAATACTTTTCTCTCTCAAAAGCAAGAAAATCAAAGGATTAAACATTAAAAGTCTCTAATCTGTAACTGGCAGCTTGGCCTCATTCTTACAAAAACTGCTGTGTGTCTGAGAGAAACCTGTTTCTGGAGTGAACGGATATATGGGAAGCAGCATTTGCTGGGATTTATGAGAGATTAAGGCAAACTTTCCCTTTAAGATGAAATATGTGTAATCTTTAAGCCAAACAAGACCGAGGGATTAGGAAGACTTCTATGACTGAGGAAAATCCCTTCTGGACATGACATGTGATGCAATGATAATGCCTTGAAAGAAGAGTTTAATCAGGTGCAGTTCGCTCAGGCTGGCTGCTTGGTTCGGTCCAAAGTCGTCCTCTTCTCCAGACCTTACAAAGTGACTATAAACGTCCTATAAAATATCTCACTGTCATGTGCAAAATGCTAATTATTGTCGCCAAGCATGATTATAAGCAGTCTAAGTACATGTTTCACCACTTTGTAAAGCACTTATTGAACACAGAATGATGTTTAAACTCTTGTGCGGTCTCAAAGACAGGCCACGTGTTTTCTACTCTCTATTTATTTCTGATCATGTCCTCTGCGCATCCACGCAATCGCTAAGCTAGTTTCTAAGATTTAGCTAAAGCCGTTCCACCCATTTTTAGCTGTTTGATCAAACGTAACCGTCTGTTTTAGTGTGTAAATATTCCCTCTTTGGAGTTTGTTACGTTGAATAAATAAGACAAAATCTAAACTGTGAACAAAGAAAAGATTTATGGTCTTTCTCAGCTAGCTGAAAGCTGGCTACGACTAGCGTGGCAGAATATCCTTTGATTGTAATGGGTTTAATATAATTTCACGCAGCATATATAAGCTGTGTTTGAATCACTTATTATATGATTCATTTATTAAATCAGCTTAGATACACAAAGAAACAAAAAGATTGTGATTTTCTCAGACCCCAGTGAATTATCATTATTTTACTATATATTTTTCCCTATATTAAATAAAGGCTTTACAACTTTGATCACACCTACAGTTCAGGGGTTTGTTGTGTTGTTGGGTTTAATTTCCCATGTGGCTCACCGTTATAATTATTTGCCTGTTTAATCTGTAGGAGGATGGGTCATGGTATGCTGGTGTTGTGATTTTCTAACCATTTATGCCCGTGTCACACCAAAGGACAAGCCCTAATGTGTGGGTCTGACCTGGGCTGTTCACATTGCCGGTCTGACTGATGCTCGTTGTTGATGAAAGATTATTATTTTTAAACTCCTAATAAAACTAAAACTAAATAAAAAGCCGGGCAAGTGTGGAGTCTGGATCCTGTTCGTGCTCAAAGCTCAGTCTTATTTTACAGCTGCTTCTGGTCGAGCCAAGGAAACCCTGTTCAGCATCCTTTAAATAATAAAGTCCCAATCCTGAAAAAGCATGCGTGCTTACTGCTCATTTTTTGACCTTTTTTTCTGTAATGTGTCTTATTTTGCATGTCAGGTAAGAGAATATAAATATCCAGATGGACAAAGAAGACATTACAGTAATGCTCGGTGGAGCAGTAAAATCTGCTATCATCCAATATTTTAGAGTGAGAGCCAGCCCCTCTGGTGTTGTATGTGAAAGCTTAGGGAATCATTACCATGGCCCCTGCATCACCTCCATAAGTCAGGATCATGTCAATAACCCGAGCTTTAAAAATTGATAAGGGTGATCACCCTGCTCGTGGAAAGACCATTTCTGAGCAGCCGACGTCCCTCTGAGGTAATTCTCATATATAAGTCATGCCTTGCACTGGGGATGCATCTCTCCGAATATTGCTTCAGGACAATCATCCTAGTGTTGTTTGGGCCTTATCAACTTATTGCTCACCCAGAGAGCCCAGGCAGATGATTGAGAGAACCTATTAGGCTTAGATCATCCACAGATAGCTCTGTACACCTTGATGCTTTTCCATTTGATTTGCCTTTAAGTAGGAATAAATATGACAATTTTATGGTTGATATGATGCGACACGCTCGCGATCTGTCTGGGAAACGCCATCCGTCCATTTTCTCTTGTTAGACAGTTATTCATATGTGAGAGGCGGTCTCCTTTGCACGCAATGAGACCTACATGATGTAGACATACATGACATATGTAAATGTGTCTGATCAAAATACCAATTTGGAGACTCCAGCTGAGTGCTTTAAAGAAATCTTTCCTGCGCGACATGTGGAAATGTGTCGGGGCTGCATTTATTCATGTGAACATCGGAGGGGCATTCCTGTCCGGAGCCCCTGGAGACTAAAAATGTGGAACTCCCCAGAGGAGAGTGACCTGGAGGACAGGCTCACGCATACCAGCTGGACTTGATGCACACAGTCTCTCCCTCCCACCCACACTCACACACACACACACACACACACACACACACACTGCTTTGAGCGGATCTGCTGAATTTACTCCTCGTTAACGTCACAGTTGTAACAAGAAGAACTGGACATCCTGCGTGACATGTTATCTCTGACATAATGTGCCAAATGTTCAGAGCACATGGGTGAATATTGATCTCAAAGCTGCTCATGTCCTCCAGCCCTGATTTGATGAGTGCAATAAATCTACGAGTGGCATGTAATTGGACGTAAGACATCTGTGTAAATATCATGGAAAAGGTCTTTGGTATGCAGTATGTTTTTAGAGGAATAACCTCTTTTATTAACAACATTTAGATTTCTTATTGTTTTTGTGTTTTTTGGTTTTTTTTTTACTTATTTTCTATCGCAGGGTAAAAAGCAGTTAATGCATCAGTAGAGGAGAGGCGAAAAATTGGACACAGCTTATAAATTTGTGTCTATTCGTTATATAATTCAGAAGTGATAAATTGGGAGAGGGACATAATGTTTCATCAGAATAAATGCTGGGGCCACTCTCCGTGTATAAGCAGCACGGAGGCGCGGCGTCATTGAAAACTATGTGCTGCTGCCACCTGGAGGACGTACAAAGAATTACAATATTCAAGAGAAAAATTAGATTTTTAAAGTTTTGGGTTTCTCTTTGTTTAGCCTCGTCTCTGTGTTTTGGTGTCTTTTCTTTTGTTCCCTGATTTATGCCTAAACTTTATCATTATGTTGTAAGCGAGGGGCCGCTTTCATAAACTAAAAATGAAACTTGCCCAACTCTTTTCCAGAGAGTTTGGATCCACCGCTTTTCACAGAGTCACCGTCAGAGTTATCAATATAGTTCGAGAGTTAGAGTTATAGATAGCTATCTGACAGCTCGGGAGGAGGCAGGATTCCTCCAGACTTAGCTGCTCGAAATAACTTGATTTTTGCAAAACAAATAGAAATGTGCTGAAGATGTTCTGCGCTCAGTCAGCTGTCCCAGTGTGTGGTGAGTTCACTGACCCGCTTCGCTTGTTTGTCTCCTGCTTTGCCTCCTTTGCCTTTTATAGCTGTGGCTGCATTTCTCTGTGTGTACTTTATGTGTGTGGTTATAATTGTGCAAAAATTGTGACTGTAAGCCCTTTGTAATAAAACAGCAACTTGCGCCGGAGGGGGGGTATCCGAAAGAGAGATTAATTTTCAGTGACTCAAAACTTTGAGCGCGGTGAGAAAATGTTGCCCTCGGGCGGAGTGTTTAGTCCCCTTCTGCTCTTTAGTCATTTATTGACCCTTCTCTCTATGGGAGCCATTCATACCACACAGAAATATAGAAATGTCTGTCAAAGTGTAGCTGTTAAGTTCCTGCAGCTGTGACGCGCACATTTCAGGTGGAATAGTTTGTAACACTGAAGTTCCTGAAAACTCCTGCAGCGCTGAGTCTCAGCCCACAGCCTCAGCAGTTTCTGACACTTTCACCCTTACAGAAAACCAGACCGACCTCGTTCATTGTCACTGTCGCAGGGCAAATCGTTTTATTTTGGTTAGTTAGCTGAGGAACATTTTTGTGTGTGTGTCAATATTCATCACTTTATCAGCTTCACTGTGAGTCCCCATTACTTCAGGACAGGAAACATGCAGGAAATTACATCAAGAAAATGTATTCATCATTTACATTATTGTAACTTACGCACAGGTGCGTAAAGTGCATTCTGTTTTCATCTGCTAACAACATGGCACATCCACTTTACTAGAAATTACAGGACAAAAAACACAGAGAGATGGATATTTAGTTAAGATTAATATTTATTGCAACTGTTCCATTTGCTCTTTGTTTTGTAATCATCTCCAGCACTTCCTGGTTGCCCTGCACTTAATCAGATCCACTTCCCTGCAGGCGCCAGTGCAGTTTTACTCTAATCTAATGCATCCACGAAATGTATCATAAGATGGAGAAGAACACGGAGAACGAGTAAAGTCATCCCAGGTCAGTGATTTGATTTGATATAGTTTCATTTTCGTCACAAGCTGCTGAGCATTGTGGCCCAAGAGCTGGCTGTGGAGCTGAAAGGAGAGTAAGTGCTGGACTTTCACCTGTCAGCGGACCAAAGTGCGTCTCCCTGTTGGCATTCATTTTGCTTCCCATCTGCTAAATGTGTAATACCTGCCTATCAAGCTCCATAAGACCTCTGTTTGAAGGTACCTATCATGAATTCCTTCATTTAGAAATGATTTTTTAAAAATAGTTGTCACTCGTGTTGAAGTGATGATGTATTGTGTTTACAGATATCAGCTGAAGCTGAAGGGGCTGGCTGTGCTTTTGTGTGACAACAGTTGTGCTACTAGATGGTTCACTGAGTCAGTGTAACCTGTATTTATCCAGTCGAGTCACTAAAGCCTATTTTCATTTATGGCAACTTGGCAAAAGGTGAAGCCTCTCCAGGAAGTAGTGGAAGCTGAAAGGAAATAATAGAAGCTAAACGGCAGCACCCACTGTGAGCCAGTGCCCCCTGACGATGAAGGCTGTCGTTCATTTCTGCAGAGGGGAGTTACAAAAAGATCAGTTTAAGGTCGCCATCATTGGATCTTTCCTAGTTATTATTAACTATCTGTTCAGGATTATTATTACAAATCTGCCTGGACTCTTTAGGATGTAGTTTACTTAACTGGCAAAAAAAAAACTCTCTAAGCTTTACTTCTCAGCTCCCTCCCTCTCCCTCCCTCTCTCCCTCTCTCTCCCTCTCTAGCTTTTCTCCTACTGCATCTGCTCAGCCAGCACTGAGTCCTTCACTCCAGCAGCCAGCACAGCGAAGAGGAAGGGGGGAAGATGGAGCGCAGATGGAGAGCCACCCTGGGGATGGGGTGGGCCAGCAGAACCTCCTTCCTCTTCCTGTTCACAGTTTGCATAATTTCATTGGCCAGGACTGACGGGCGCACACCATGGGTCAGCTGGCTGGCGATGACTGTGGGAGGATGGATTCATTTAGATTGGACTATGTTCCACAATATTTCAGAGATCTGAACACGTGCAAAGAAAAAAAAAAGACTTATTCCATTCACCATTCATTCAGCTCACTGCTTCATTGGTACAGTTTTACTCACATGCAGCCAGCGGGTTTGGTTTGGGAGCAGGCTCCTCTGCAGGCGGCGGCTCCGAAGCATCGATGAAGGTGTGACTTATGGTGCTGACAACTATTCCGTATTCTTCCACTTCCGCTCGCAGGCAGTCAAAGAAGGCCTGTGCCGCGTGCTTGGACGCCGCGTCTGACAGGTGTGAACACAAACACGTATAATCACACGACCGCAAAAGAAGTGCGGCGAGCGCTGACGAATTCCACACGCAGCAACGTACATGGCCTTCATGGTTTTACATCAAACTGTGAGAACAGAGTGCATTTGCTGTAGCTGAGTAGACCTAACCATTAACTGGCAACTGCATTTATATTTAAATCAGTATGGAAACAGGAGATGGTTGTTCAGAATTCATCACAATGAATATCAATTTCAGTATTAAGTTACAAACATTTTTTATTCAGTGCTGTTTGCATCTTTATAAGGTTGTGGTGACTTTTGTTGGAAACTCACATGAACTTCTAAATGGAACCGCCAGCCTGCCCTGGATGCTGTTGACCAGCACAATGTGGCCCGATCGTCTTGAGATCATCGTTGGAAGAACTCCTGCCGCATTTTTTTTTTGAACAAAAAACATTATAATTCAAAAGACGTTAACAGGAACAAACTAAAAAAGAAATGCTATCGGATTTCCAGGAACGTCAACTCCACCTTTGGCCAGAGTGCTCGGGCCGAAGTAGTTAACGTCCATGACATTTCTGTCCTGTTCCAGGGAGATACTCTGAACCGGCGCTTTCAGCTTCATACTGCTGTTGCAGATCAGCACGTCCACACAACCGTAACACTCCACCACCTCGGCGATCACGTCCTCCATACTGTCCATGTCACTGAAGTCCAGAATCACCAACTTTGGGGCAAACGTCTGTGAACAGACAAGGGCTGCTTTACTAAGTGTGAACACCTGTGTATGAGATAGATAGTTAAAAAAAAAAAAAAAAGCATGGATGCAGCTTCTGGGTCGGGAAAAATTAAGCCAGTGTGAGAGTGTCTTTTTAGCCTTTATTGTGATAGGACAATGGAGAGAAAACAGGAAAGCTGGGAGAGCAAGGAGGGGGAAGACATACTGCAAATGGCCTCGGGGTGAATTCAAACCTTCGCTTTGTGCCGTCTGGGTTCACCTGCTCAACCAGTGAGTTAAACCAGCACTCTTAAACCTGCATTCTATCTAAAAGTCACCAGATGGCGATAGCTGTGGTTGCTAAAGGACTTCCGGTCCTTCGGAAGTCTGTGGGAAAACAACGTTCTGTCTTCCAAGTTTATGGGCTCAATCACTCGTTTTGGGTCATGTGGAATACTAAAAATTTTGTCTGTTTTGAAAATCTTGGTCATACTATAAATACTACATACTATACTCAAAATAAAGGATTATCAGTGTTATGAAACCGCACGTTCAGTGGCTAAGGCGTCATTAGCCAGTGAGCTGGTTTCATAGTCAGACCGGTCACGTCCATTTTTTTGCAACTAAGATAGTGACTTCGGAAACGCTCATCAAAATTAAAAAACCAGTGGGTGACATCGCAAGGTACGTGACAGTTATGCTACTCGAAGCACATTCTTGCTTCAGGAAGTGACCGCCATCGGCCAAGACCACGTCCCGGTAAAATCAGTTATTTTTAAATTATTTTCGTTTGCCTGATTTCTAAACTCACAAAATATTACCGAAGGCGATTTTTGGATGACGCTGAAATCATTTATAGACTGAACGAACCTGTTTCCCCTCCTGCTTGGGTGTTTACAGGCTACTAAGCTAAGCTAATTGAAATCCAGTTAGCTTTATAAGATTCATTTTAGCTCCACTTCTTCTTAATTTAATAGCTTTTGTTGTTCTTTTTGACCTCATACCAAATATTTTAAAGATATTGTTAGCTTAAATTTTTGAAGCCATGGTACAAAAATACCGCAGTTAGCTGTGCAGCTATGCAAAACTGCTTAGATTTAAAATTAGCTGCAAATAAAACTGAAATTGCACGAAGTAACCTTAATGAGTCTAATTTTCCCCCCACATATTAAAAGTGCTTACTTATCATTAGTTCTTTTAAACATATATTTTCTAAAACTGAAAAACTAAATGCTAACTTTATAACACTGGTCATAGAAGGGACAATTTCTTGAATTATATGATAGCTAATAATAATGAAAAATGTATTTTATGAAAATACCTTCATACAACATTTAAAAGGAGCTTATGAGGGGAAACTAAGCTTTTTGAACAACTCTGTCATCACTCTGTAACTTCGAGCACTGAAGTAGCGGGTAAGTGCCAAACAACCCTAGCTCCGAGCACCAATGGATCAGCTTTGTGTCGTCCATAAACCGGACTTTGTGCCATGCAGACACATGCGCTTGGGACATGATATCCTGCTATTGTGTTCTCCAGAGGAAGTGCTGAGGGCAGGATTACAATGAAGAACCTGAGATTCTCTTGTTTAAACTGTAAAACACACCGGGTCAAGTTGATGTCATGTGAATTCCTGCCATCTACTTGAGGGATCGTTATTATTTATTTCATTTTATTTATTTATTGGTATAGCAGGAGGAGGCTTTGTTGTCTGTTAAGGGTTGTTACTTTACTGCAAACATTTCCAGCACATATTAACACACATGATTAAATACTGAAGGTCGTGTTACTGTGTGATTGTCTCAAAAAGCAGAGTCATTTTTCTTTGAGTCTGGACGCTTAAGACTTTTCTAAGCTAAATTCCTCACCTCTCTGGGGTCAGCATCAGTACTCAAAGAATCATACAGAGACTCCAGCTTATCCCAGCTCGTCCCACAGAGAATCAGTCTGGCACCACCCTTATGGAAGAGATGGGCACACTCTGAAAAACAAACGTCCATTAAGCATCGAGTTCCAATCAAAGAAGGTTCGATATTAAAAAAACGAGAAGGATCCTTTACCAGTCCCCACCCCAGACCCAGCATCAGTGATCACCACCACTTTGTTTCGTACTAATGACTTGGACATGAAGTGCAAGATCTCGTTGTAGATGTAGTACACCCCCGCCGCCAGGACGATCAGCAGGGGCAGCACCATCACCGAGGGCAGGCCCATGTTCTGTAGAAGACATAACAGACAGGTCAGTGAGGGGACAGTGAAAATTAAAAAGCTAGTTAGCCTAGAATAAAGCTTCTTTTGGCTGCTCCCTTAGTGAGGAAGAGACGCCACATCAGGTGGATCCACGTGTTTGATTTCAGCCCGTCCAGGAATACGTGCCCTCTCCCGGTCTCGAACTGGGGATTTTCCACCTTAGATGACTGTGATAACCACTATACATAAAGAGGAAACCCTACCAGCACATCTATAGTAGATCTAAGTGAAAAACTACATATGCTGTCTTTTGTTTGTTTGTTGTTATTTTACATATGAACTATTATGTTAAATAGCAATCTTTACAGTTGCTAGAAGGTTACATTTCTAGCTTTAGGCAGAGCTAAGCTTTCGGTTTCCCTCTGCTTCCAGTCCAGGTGCTAAGCTGGGATAATCAGCTGCTGATCCAACTTCATGTTTTTGTACAGATGTCAGAGTGGTAGTGACAGGCTCTTCTAAATTGTAGCTAAAAAGCAGATAAGCACAAGTGTCATTTGTACTGTCCATATATGAGAAGAGACTTTGAGACCAGTATATTAGGCACAGTTGCTTTGACTCTGTTTCCTGTTGTAACTGTGTTAACTGTCCTGGGTTAACAGTTTGCATTTGGACACCTTCCTACACACTTGCCATGTAAAGTGAGTTTGAGGAGAACAGCTAAATATATTCTGGCCGCAGAATTTTCTTGCACTATGTCACCTCCGGGATAATGTCATAGGATCCCCCGAGGGGGGGCGACCAGGGAGCCTCAGCATTTATAAGTAATGAATAACCTTACTTGTCCTGCTTTACTTGAGAAAAACACATTAAGGTAGCACCTAATCCACATTAAAACTCATGACGATCCAGAGATCCAATTCCCAGCTTAGCCCCATGTTCGGACTGACACATGACTGGAGGTTAAGTCAGCCTGTGAGGTGCATATCTGTAGCAATCGCACAACAGGCACGCACAAACCTATAATCTGTGTTATTATTGGTTCACTTACAGCACTGGCCAGGAGCTAATCCTTCAGCAAGACTGCCCGTTGTTGTTTTCAGGGTTTAGTTAGGGAACAGAGACCCTTCTCCTCCCTCGGTGTCCCTCGTCCATTCACAGCGCTCCGTTCCTCTGTGTGCTGCTGTCCACTGCAACCCGCTGCTTATAATAGCCTCTGCTTGAGTCAGCCATTAATACACACATATGTGGTGCACAGCATCTGAGGCATGTTTCCTTGTTGCCAGCATAAAGGGCTGGGTGAGAGTGAGAGTGTCACTTGGACTTGGTCTTCGGAGTGTTGGCATTGTGCTGCTCTTTTAAGGAAACTTATGTTTCCCAAATTATATGTTACACTATTGTTCATTTAAAAAGTAATGGAAAACAAAAAGACAGATCAAGAGAGACAGAAAATGGTATATATTTGTGTTATTGTATGATCTCAGTAGAACTTCCTGTCAAAATAAAGGTAGAAACAATAAATAAATAATTCCTGTTGTCGCCAAAGTGGGATTAATTCTGTTAACTTTTATTGCTGAGTTATGGATTGCATAATAAAGTGTCAGATTTTCATACACTAATGCACACGTGACTAGGCCTATTTTTCTTACTGAAGATTACTCTTCTTACTCTTGTTAATCCGCTTTCTCGGGTGTGAAACTGTAAATGCATTAACCATCTTCTTTCGGTGGATGGCGGCAGTGAGCAGTTATCGCGAGAACCCGTTGGAGCGCCCGTGTGTGTGTGTGTGTGTGTTTGCGCTCCCTCCACTCCCCCCCCCTCACTCCGTTGGGAAAGAAGAAAATAAACCCATTGCTGCTAACCAGGCTAGTTATGGAACCAAGCCCTAAATACTTGTTTTGGCATCTGTGACTGGCCGGGAGGTGCTCGCCCTGCACACTGCGTCTCCACCTGGGAGGAAAGCACATGAAGCTTTTGGATTTTTTTTTTTGCGACTCCTTTTCTTTAAAAAGTTGAATACGCCAGCAGGGAAGGATTTCATTAGCTAGGCTATCTCTGCGTTAGCTAACTGGGCTAGCTTAGCAAGGGAGCACTGGATGAACTTCGCATGGACCGACCGCAGCGGACGGGATAGCAGCCTCCTGTCTGACTGCGAGCTTTCCTTCGAATCGGGTCTTTCACATGGGAGTGTGTTGCCACTTAAATGACACCGTTTTCCCGGAGCCTGAAGGCGATAACTGTGTACCAATGTTGCTTTTGCGACTCACGCCATCACGTTATTGATCTGGAAACCCACTGGAAAGCTAACAGGATATTAGCCACCTTCTCCCCGCTCCGCTTTGTGGTTGCAGGCCATGGACTGAAAAGCATTCATCACTGAAGGACGAGAAGGCTGGCTTGATGGCAGCTAATTATTTATTGGGAGGCAGCAATTGGATACAGCTAAAGAGATAAAAGAAGCTTTGAACGTCGTCCCAGAACAGTTAGACTCTTGGCTTGGCCTTTTTCTTTTCTTTTTCCTGTTTTAACTCGACAATGCCTCGGTGTGCCGGAGCTTTTCCCACATTAGGATAGAATAGACGCACAAGAAAACAGCGGGGTTACAATCCTCCGTTTCTCCAGAGAAGTTATTCCAGGAAGTTTTGTATTTTTTAAAAAATATTATTAAGTGGTGAAATATAATGTCTGCCGCGAAAGAAAATCCCTGTAGGAAATTCCAGGCAAACTTCTTCAACAAAAGTAAGTGTCAGAACTGCTTCAAACCACGGGAGCTGCACCTACTGACGGATCAGGATTTAACCCAGGTAAGCCGAAAACGTCTAAAAGCTTTTTATGCCGAACTTTGTCAGACGGGAAAATGTCAGAGGTTAGCTGATCAGGGTTTTGAGAACGGGGGCTGACAGTTACAGGCTTGTTGCTGGAAAGCTGTAGATTATATTTAAATGAGAAGAGGTTGCCACAGCCTTCTTGATGAGTTGGGCTGATTTATAACGATCACGTCAATAAAGAGAGCGCCTTTCTCCGTCTGGGGTCTTTTGAGCACTTGTCAGACAGCATTGCAGTTACAGATATGTGTGAAGAAAGCCGTGGTCTAGTGTGTATTTTGGCTGAATCACAAGAACTCTGTGGTTTCTTTACTTCCTTATTATGCAGACAGGTGACAAAGGGGAAAAAAGATTAACCTTTAACCCATCGGTGTGTGTGGGGGTCATTGTGCTGGTATAGTCTGAGTCCACTTGTAGAGGGAAGGGTCATCCATCCACAGGGCGCTGAACGGTTTGATTCTCAGTTATTTCAGCAACCATGATCACAGTTGTTTTGGACAGTGATTGTTGTCTTGATTATTTTCAACCTTTGTTCATTCACTTAAATTTTTTTTCTTTTTAAAAAAATTTACGAGATGGTCTTGAACTTTAAATACAGCCTAATTCAAATAAAAAGGAGATGAATGAACAAAGAAGAGGTGGAGGTGGTTCGGGACACAGGCTCGTGGT
Source organism: Pterophyllum scalare (assembly GCA_024447675.2). NCBI lineage: Eukaryota > Metazoa > Chordata > Actinopteri > Cichliformes > Cichlidae > Pterophyllum > Pterophyllum scalare. Next base: position 216,453 of record JAMQGT020000443.1, on the reverse strand, counting down.
GCAGGGAGTCCAGATGGGTGTATTTGCCCTTTAAGCCAGTCTCAGAGCCAACAGCCAGCCTTGATTGTGTGCTGACAAGAGGAGGGACTCTTGGCGATCCAGCAACAGAGGCAGTAATAATCCTCCCACAGGTTCACCTATGGAAACCCTTTATTGATTCAGGCTTCATTCTGTGATCTTGTCTCAAGCTGAACTAAACAATGAGCGACTGTAGGAAGGAAAACATACGACAGAGGGGTGTGCTTGATTTAAACACAGGACAAAACAGTAACATTGTAGCAAACAAATCCCAAAAGTAGTTTTGTCCTGATTACCTAGTTTACATAATCTTTGGAAGCCAGAATGTTAATCGATTGATCACTTAGTTGTACTGGATAGCCCAGTCTGCATTTGTCCCGTTCCAGGACCAGCTCACGTTTGGATGGGTTTGAGAAATAATTATTAGGTTGTCTTACTAGCAGCTCTTAATTTTCACAGGAAGAAAATCATAGTGGAGGGAATCTGTCAGAAGCATCTGCCAGTCAAAGGTGAAGGTACCCCTTAACCTTTCGTTGCTCCATCTTTGGGTGCAGTGTTGTAACCACAGTACCTAGATTACTTTCCTGATTCGGCATCAGCCCTGTGCCAGTGTAAAAGGGGTATATCACACTTTACTTTATTATTCTGTAGAAATCCTCTAAAACCACAATTCAGTTCATACTTCATTTAAAACAAAAAAACAAGACTAATAAAAACAAGCCTGAACAACAACTCCATGTTGATCTTTAAACATTACAGCGTTTATAGCTCCACACGGGTGTCATGGAGTGGATGGTGAGGTGAGGCTGCATTCGGCTGTGATCATATCATGAGCTAGTTTTATTTTTTTTAAGCCCCTCTCACTCAGATCATTAGTTTAGTCTCTGTTGTATCCTGTAATTGATCCCAGATGATGAGGCCCAGATGGGCCCGTGGACGTGGCTTAAGAGCCATAACAGCAACGTCAGCATCTTCTTCTGTTCTGCGAGTGTGTGGGGGGGCACAGGCTTCTTTCCTTTTTCTTTTTTTTTTCTTCAAAAGAGTTTATTAGCTGTTAACCCTTCAGACACCCGGGTCCGCATGGATTGGGTAACGGTTACATCACTTCCTCTAATCTCCCTGTGACCTGGCCCACACTCTCTCCCACAGCCCATATGACGACACGGAGCCAGAGAGGCTTACTTCTCTGGCGTTATAGGCAGATCCTCAATCAGTCTTTGCTCATCAGTGTTGTCCCAGTCGCCCACAGGCTTTGGAAAATGTCTTCAGTCCATGAGCTGTCCCAACAGTTGGCTCAGTTGCACGAGTTCGTACTGTAAGGATTGTATGTGGACAGTCCTCAAACCAGTCAGCCCTGCGCATCAGACACCAGCCCATTGCTGGCATAAACCTGCATTATGCAGCACCCCTTAAACGGTGTTAAACTTCTGAGTCTTGTTCAGCAGGTCCAAGATAGGGGTTAGGAGTTACACAAATGTTCCCAGTGTTGAGACACTGATCCAGGCTGAGACTGAGGGGATAAACTCAACAACCCAGTGAAAAGAAGCTAAAGCTTCGTAAGGCTGTTCAAACACACGGCCAGTTGATTTAGCTAAGTGAATTTCAGTCCTAAATTAAATAGAAGTTATTCAGAGCTCAAAGGGAGCTGAAGATTGCAGATTCAGCTTTAAAACACGCAGCCCACACTGAAAAGTTATGCAAAGGGAAGAGAGTCGAATGTCTGAAGGATCGTGTCCAGTGTAAACACTCTCTGTTCACGCCGTTGGATTAAAAGGTGGGCTGGGGGGAGGAGCTTGCTTCAGATCCTTTTGTTACAGTCAGCATGGACCAAAGGAGGTTGTGTGTCCCGTCAGGGTCCCTGTCTTTTGCCAGTGTTCACTCGGTCACTTTGCGCTCACATAGTGGAGCTGCTGGGCAGACCCGGTGATCGTGCTTTCAGGGAGAGGTGGTGGGAGGCAGGACAGTGATGGAGGATGCAGTCAGGTGAAAGTTTACACACACACATGGGAGACCCGGAGAAAGACGGGCTGGGATGTGTTGGGACTTGAGGAGTGGGAGCAGGAGTCACAGGGAGAGAAAGGAAGTGCGGGGTTGGGAAATTTGAGTAGACTTTCCCACCGGCAGCTGCTCAACATCCCACTATTTGAGGTTATGAGCGAGCGTATGGGTTTAACATGTACCAAATGTTCCGGCGCAGTTACTAACTGCAGGCTGCACTCAAGAGGCCGGAGATCGTATCCAGGGTGCTGTGCCTGTCAGTTCTGTTAGGGCCTTTTGTGTGGAGGATCACTGCTGTGATAATGAGATAACTTTCACAGGGGTCCCCTGGTGTCACACCCAGCTGCATTTGTTTTTGTCAGCAACGAGCTCGGACGGTGCAAACAGCACCCCCCCCCCACCCCCCTCGGCTAGGATAAACTTGCTCCTCAGAGTTGCAGTTAGAACCAGCACTGGTTTCGGCCTTTGGTTTGCACTAAAGGGGCTCTATTCAGCAGCAGCAGCAGCATGACCAATCAATTTACTCGACATGTTTTTTCACTGACCCCGGCCATCGGGCCACAGCTTATGTCGAACTCCTGTAATCAGACTTACTGCAGTTTGGAGTTAGCTTGTCCAGCTTTAGGTTTCAGACTAAAACTTGTTGGGAAGCACTGATGCCAGAGCACCAAGCTATCATCAAATCTGATAATACTATCATCTCCCTTTTTCTCTAATGATTTTTTTTTCCTGCTCTGCGCCACTGCTGGTCTTCACCCCGCATGCTGTGAGAGAAAGTAGCACTGCCATAATGATTGTCGTATGCAGTAGAGACTTTCACACCGCATTGAAATGTGTATATTTGGTGTCGTCAGAGGGGAGGCAGTGCTGGGAGACTTGGAGCTTTTTGATGACACCCCGTCTACCTTTATGTAACTGCTTTATTAAGAAGCCAACATTCTGTCATCTGTGTCATTGATTGCTTATTTTGCATGTCAGTAAAATCCATCACTCAATACTGTGTAGTCAATGATATCATCGTGTTTATGCTGCCAAGTGGCAGCACAATTACAGAACTGATTGAAGATCTGCCCAGGAAGTACTTCTAGCTCCTGTTACGCGGCAGCTGAGAGCTGAGAACACAATGAAAAGTTATTAAAAATATGTTAACGAGAACACCTCTGTTGTGTAATTATAATAATAGGTGATCACAGAGATTCTAAAGCCTAAATTAAGCTTGATTTACAGCTGTAGACAGCCACCGTGTGAGTTTTAATTTGTCAGAGTTGGGTTCCATGTGTTGATATCAGCTGTGCAAACAGACTGGTGCTCCTGCCCCCCATACAGTATCTGGAAAACCACTGCAGACTAAGCAGGTAGTGACAGCTACGCTGCAGGCCACATGCTTAGCAGCCTTAGCTGTGCCTTAACCCCTCAATACACAGATACAAGCGCAGTGTTTACACCTTCCACAGCCATGTTTGCGTGACAAGAACTTTGCCATCTCCATTTGCCATCTCCCATGCTTGTCAGTGGACGAATAGTACCACGTTATGCGTGTCGAGCTGTACGAAGACGTGCGCTCTTATCTCCGGATTTGAACTGCACCGCACTGCCCCGTGCTAAATAACTTTTACAATGGGTTCAGCCCATCAAAACTCCCTTCATAGGCATGTCAGGGCAAGCTCAATTAGACATGTATAGATTTATGGGAGGCATGCATTGACATGGAGGAGAATTAGAACAGCAATTGAATATCTGGATGCATTTACTTTCCAGAAGAAGCTTTTCAGGTTGGGTTTGTGGGAGAGCGAGTGCTGGTATGAGAGACGCTTGCCAATGGTGACCACTTAGAGCAGAGAGATTCAGTGTTGATTTCACACTGAGCGTCCCTGGAAGCGTCCATCTTTTGTACTGAGGTACTTTTCAGTTCAACGTGCCATCAGTCATTCAGTCTGTCTCATGGGTCTCATGGGTATAAAGAGGCCCTGAAGCACGTCTTCATATATTACTTTATCAAGGCACACAAAGTTTTGTGTGTAAATGAACGGCATGAACAGAGGCAACATCCAGATCTCCAAAAAAGTTAATCTGTCTCCTTCCCATCCCCCTCAGCCCACACTCTCTTCTAGCTTTAATGATTACCTCATTTTCTCATCTTTCTTTTTACAGGCTAAACCTATTTATGGCGGATGGCTCTGCTTGGCCCCTGAAGGAACAGACTTTGACAATCCTATGCAAAGATCTCGGGTAAGCGCTGTGTTGCATAAAATGGTTTTACAATGTACTGTATGCACTTTCATGCTCGCATACCTTCCCATAAGTTATCAGAAATGCCCTGTGAGAGAAATGCTGAATAAGATGCCACTGAAGGCCCTTCTGAAGTCAGCAGAAGTGAGGCTAACCACTAATACTCAATTTCTTGTCATAGAAATGGCAACGGAGATTTTTTGTGCTGTACGAACATGGCTGTCTGCGCTTTGCCTTGGACGAATCGGTGAGTAGTGCACGTTGTCCCTTGCTCTGACCTTCCCTCCTGTAGGGGCACGGAAGCCAGGTTGTGAAGGTGAACATCAAAGCTGCTCGTTTTCAAAAGTGTGCATCAGCGAGAGGTTATAACCCCTGGGCTAAAATACACATTTCAAACAGTTTTATGGGTCATTTGCACTTTTATAACAACTGTGTGGTGGGTGACTTGTTTGTTTAGATTTTCTAAGGCTTGAAGTACGGGCCATAGCAGATATCCACGACTGCGTGTTGCACATGTGTAGTCTATGGAAGCAGCTGACAAACCAAGCTGGCTAGCATTAGCCGATAGCATAGCACTCCACCTTATTGTCCAAATAGGGACACTTCTGGTTCCAAAACCCCAACGGGAGAGTCCAGACGCCAATTGATGATGTCACGATTTTTCCGGCCCATGTTTTATTTGCAGTGTATTCTGGGCGGTCAGGCTCTATGATTCCTACTTCAGGAGATGCTGAAGATACTGGTGCAAAGGTGGACTTGTTTTGACTGAGGCTCGTGCTGCAGAACTTTGCTGTTGAATCCAGTTTCTCTCAGCCCCATCACGCCTTTCACAGACAGTGTCACTCCCTGTCTTGAGAGGAGCGTTTTCTATAATAACTGTTGATCTTACTTTATTATACTCTTGTGTGATGTTTGTAAAGATGTCTTGGAAACTGCTCATTAGGGCTGTGTAATATGGCTGAAAGCGCCCCTCCTATCTCAGTGTGCTTAAGAGAAATGTTGAAATGTAACATACGGTTATGTTTCTATACATTAAAAAAAAAAAAAAAAAGGCTAAGCAGAATCAGTGTGGGCTATGTTAAAGTGGTACGCTGTGTGCAGAGGTGATGTGCCAGCTGAATCGTCCCCTGTGAGGTGACTTCATTGGCATTTGTTGTGGGAAATGAGCGACAATGTGTGGGAAGCTGCGACTGGCAACGGTGATTATGTTACTGGAGTCAACCATAAACTGTCTAGACAGGCCCAGGATTCAGTGTGATAGTCATTGATGCTGTGCAGTGTTCGATGCCACGGAAAAGCCGTGCTCCTCCCGAGGCTGATAAGACAGGCTAAAATAAAGACACTTCAGTGGAATTCATGGCATCGCGCTTGCGTCTGTTTACGTAGGTATTTGGCGACACAGCGTAAAGGATTTTTGGGTATGCAGCCCAACTGGGATGACGCTGTGCTCGAGTCATAGATTAGTTGAAAAGTTGGCTTAAACAGGAAAGGGAACAACAGTGGAGTTCTCCTTGAAGAGGAAGTAATGAGAAGAAAAACCGAAAAATGCAGCATGAAAGCACAGATGATGGACAGTGTCTGCAGGGACGGGTTTTTACACCGTTTCACCTCGCTGTGAATACGCTGTAATCTCTGACTTCGGCCCTCCACCACAGGAGCTAAGCTAATGAGCAGCAGCAGCACAAACATAATGAGAGCAGCTGCTTTTAGCACTGCTGGAAAAGTAACTCATCGGTTAGCAAACGAGCTGCTTAGGTGTGAGACATTTAAATTCAAGCTTCATTTGTGATTTTTTTTTTAAAGCATATTTAATGTTACGTATATTATCGTTTCTGTTGTCTCATAAAATAGGAATGCATGCAGCTTGTTGATTGGACAGTTAAACGTCTCACTGGTAGGAAGTACTAGTCTGTTAAACTGATAGACTAGTAAAGTACTTATTCATGTTTCATTAATATACAGTGGAGGTTAATGGTGCTGGATGTTACACAGCCACAGACGCCAGCACCATTCTCCATTTTAAGAGTTGTAAGCAAGCAGGTGTATAAAGGATGTGTTAGGATAAACTGGGTTCTGACCACTTGACTGGAGCGATGAATAAACCTAAATGCCTCTTGAGTAAGCAGCCAGTATTTGTTTATTAAATTGTGCTCAAGTTAGACCCCATGCCTAGTTCTGTGTATAACAGGATGTTGTGGATGAAGCATGCAGCTAGTGGGCCCATGCGGTTTGTTGCTGCTTAAAGTCATGTGATGCTGCTGCTAAAAACATGTGCTGTAGTTTAATGCACTTAAACCCCCACATTTCCAGTTTTAAATACTCTCCCACGATGTGTTTGCTCCGCTTGCTTCTGCTGTGCTGGATGAACCTTTGTAGCATTGCATTGTTTGTAGTGTGTTCTCAGTTTTGTGTGGGAGTGTGATCGTGATACTGAAGGTTGGCAAAAACATAAAGTCAGCAGTGCTGAAAATGGACAGAATCATTTCACCTGAAATAGGTAAAAGTGATGGTGTTTGATGATGACTTTACAAGTTAAACATTGGGGAGTCCGGCAGAAGGCCCTGATGGCTGGTTTCAGTGTTGCCAGGGGAATGCGACATGGGTGACCAAACCCATACCAGCCGATCGGGCTGGAGATTAGGCTGCTTGTGTGTAAACACTGGGGGCCGCACGCTACAGGCCAGCCTGCTAGAAACACAGGCGGTGACTTTCTCGTGCGTCCTGCAGAAAGCATAGGCCACAGGAGTGTTTACCTTTACCTTTTTGTCTTCATTTTTGTGAGTGAGAAGGACAGCGAGGGGGAAGGCGATGAGAGGACTTTCCAGCAGTGCGCGGCGAAGCTCTTTTCTCTTGCCAGTGATGACAATGGGAGGAAATGTGGTGTGTTTGTGAGCGTGCGTGTGCACGTTTCCACTGTGTAATGTGTTTCCAGTGACACCCAGGCTGGTGTGCAGTTGTTTTCCTCTCATTGTAACAGTGATTCCAAAACTGTCTGCCTCATTGTCCTTTGGTCTTTTCATCTGCTCCACACGGCAGGAAAAGTGGGTCAGGGAAATGGCGGCTTTGTGCTCCAGACCCCTGAAGATAGGAACTCTCCAAACCCTCAGAGCTTATTATTAACACCACGTTAGTGTTCCCGGAGTCATCGTTGTTTACAGAGTGGCTTCAGCCACCAATGGAAGGCAGAAAGGATCCGTCTGAGGCTGACATCTATGTATCCCATTCCCCTGATGTGGCTTTTATATACCAGAGAGCTTTACATGAGCCACATCTACCCTGTCTTTATTAACGTCTACAGTTACATCATCTCCACTTGTGTTGCTGCTCATCAATAGTCCAGTCCCTGCCGAGACTCTCATAACAGGAAACAACCAGTTTTGAACCTTATTTAGTAGCATTTGTATCATGATGTTTCAAAAAAGTGTGTGTGTTTCACTAAGACTAAAGTTATGGTCCACATCCGTTCATTCAGTCAGACTAAGGTGCTGTAAGGTAGCTCTAAGTAGTCACAGGGCACAATAGAGCCAATATTTTAATTTCATGTATCTGTGCTGCACCATTTTACTGTCCTTCTCCAGCTTCCCGGACTTCTCCAGACACACGGAAAAAAGCCAACTAGAATCTCTGTTGTAACACAGCAGCTGTATGATTGGCATTCTCCGGGACCTATCGGGAAATGAAGTTTCTCTGACTCCCATAAAGTCCTTAAAGTCCATAGGATACAGCACTGTATGAATATATGGTTAAATGTGGCTCGTAGGGTAAAGTGCTTTTAGTTGGCAGTAAGATTAGAAAGGTGCTCCATCAGTGCCAGTCCACTCTGTTCTGCAGGATAAAATAATCCTTCCTTTTGTGGTACCGGGCCTTGTCAGGTCAAGTAAAAATTCGGATTGATTTGGGAGCTGTTCAGCTGTCCTTTGAAGATAACGTCCTAGCACGTACCAGTAAAAGTGAGGAAAAAATGACAAGAAATGGTAAACTTTTTCTTTTTTACCTTAATGGATATTATTCAAAAATCATGCTCATCTCCGGGTGAGGAGTGCAGCCATTCGGGAGGGGCTCAAAGTAGAGTCGCTGCTCCTCCACATCGTGAGGAGCCAGGTGAGGTGGTTTGGGCTTCTGGCTAGGATGCTTCCTTGGTGCCTCTTGGGTGAGGTGTTCCTTACTGGGAGGAGGCCCCCGGGCAGACCCATGACACACTGGAGAGATTATATCTCTCGGATGGCCTGGGAACGCCTCGGGAGGTGACTGGGGAAGAGGCTTCTGCCTCCGCGACCCGGCCCTGGATAAGTGGGAGAAGATGGATGGATGCTCATCCCTGCCATTTAGTTGCTTGTGCTGTAAGACACCCCTCCATTTAAGCCAGCTTTCATCTGATTGGCTTCTCCATGCAAACACAAGGCATAAAAAACAGATAGGTGGGGGTTCTGTATCTCTTTTCGCTGATCTTGGATCCAAAAGTCGAAAAAAGTATCTGAGTTCATTTAACTGGACTTAAACTGACCTTGAACCTTTGAGCATCCGGCCCTGGAACAGTATATACTGCATATGACAGAACATGAGAAGGAAAATGGGTTCCTCGAATCTAAGATTGTTTAACTTCTCTTGGAGCGACGATGTGGTCTGATATTTTTCACCGTGTAGACAGCAGTCCATCTGAGACCCTCAAAGCTGTTCTGTTTTGTCCATGAAAAGAGGGAAAGATGCTTTTCAGTCTAATGCAGCATTCCTCCTTTAATGCCCTTATTTGGTGAACTGCAGCGTACTTTGGGACCATACAGAGAAAGAGAAAAGGAGCGCTACAAAAAACCCACAGAGGAAACGTCATATGCCCCAGACCCAGACATTCCTCGCACACAGCCTGCCACAGCAAGCGCCCTGCTTGGCCGATGCCGGCCCATCGTAATGCTTCCCATACTTGAACATCACTCTGAAACAAGTAAATGAAAGGAAAGTGAGACTTTTTTTATTTTCAGGGGAACTAACAACAGAGTGAGACCACCATGAAAGCGCTGAGGTTAAAGGGGTCAATGACCATGAGAACGTGCTAAAGAAGGGGTCGGGAGGTGACGCTTTAATCTGGAGCTGCTTCTGTTCTGCATCATGTTTTAGAGAGGGAAGCAGTGGACTGTGTTTCTAGAGTACCCCACTCCAGCACATCTCCTTCACGTCGCTGTTGTTCTGACACAGTTAGGGTCCTGATTTTGATGGAGGGAACCGCATCGAGGAACGTGCAGCGTATAAAACAGCAGTCTCTCTCGGCGCCTGCTGGGGCGGACTTGCCTCTGGCTCGGCCTGTAAAAAGCCTCCTGGAGGATTTATCGTTTATGGAGTGGGTGTACTCCACTCAATTCTCAAGCTGGCCCAGTTATTTTTTTCATACCGTTTTAACAGTTTTCTGGCAAGTTTACTGTTGGGCCGGGGCTGTAATAAAAAAAAAAAATCCAGCAATTTACCTAAAATATGTCCCTTTTCTCAGGGTGAAGCATTTTAATTCCAGTCACTTGTGATTTGTATTGCTTAAATGTAGTTTTCTCTGCGTTGTTTCTCATGGCAGCCAGAGATCTCAGGAGGAGTGCATGAGAAAGTTGTTTCTTTTAATAATGCCCCGTAGCCAAGCTAAAATTAGTCCGCCACATGGAAGGCAGACACAATTGGAGGATATGGAATTGGCCCAGTTGAGTAAAAATCAAACCCAGGACAATTCATTTGCATTTGAACAGTAGCCTTGGTAGATGCGTCTCCTCGGCTTTGGTGCCAGTAGCAGAGGGCAGTTTCTAAGCGACACGTTGCTTTTAAGCTGTTAGCACCAGCGTCGTCTCCATGCTCCACCCGAGCAGCAGCACCACGACACAGGAAAGCCACCTTCAGGCACACTGAGCATCGTGTGTGTGTGTGTGTGTGTATGCACGCACATGCATGCTGTTGATATCTTTTGAAGCATTTTTAATGGATTATCTGACTTATATTATGGCTTGCTGTGTGGTGGAGACCATCCCAGAAGTTTATAAGGTTCTTTATATGAATGCCGTTTGTTTTTTTTTAAAGATGTATTCTGTGCAGTCATTCCACCCTGGAAAAAGAACAGTGCAAAGAATCATTAAAAGCACAAAATTACGATGACTTTAATGCCCGTGATGAGTGCATGTAACCCATTGCAGTTATGCTGCCGTAGGCTTAGGCTGCTGAGGGGCTTAAAATGATGCACTGAGCATTTCTTCTTCACTCCTCTCTTCACTGTCTGTGTGTTTATACACCATTACTGTATTACCCTGTCTCTCTCTCTGCTCTTCATTCTCGTCACCCCCAACCGGTTGTGACAGATGGCTGCCTGAGGCTGTTTCTGCTGGAGGTTTCTTCCTGTTAAAAGTGGGTTTTTCCTTTCCGCAGTTGCCAAGTGCTCGCTCACGGGGCGCTGTGTGATTGCTGGGGTTCTTTCTAATATTGTATCGTGTTTACCGTATAATATAAAGCTCCTCAGGGCAGCTGTTGTTGTAAATTGGCGCTATACAAATAAAATTAAATTGGGGGGGGGAAATTTACAGTGCATCTTATCTAAAAAAGATAGTGGTGATGTTTGTGCAAACAATTCATGTGCTCATTATTTTGTCTTTCAAACAGGGTTAACCTGTCGAGCTCACCAGACCACGTTCTGCTGAGCCAGAACTTTGGCCCAAACAATACAATACAATACAATCAGCTGGCCGCCATTAGGAGCTCCCACTGCCGTAAAGAAGGAATCAAACTCAGTTCTGTCAAATAACCGTAATTCAAACAACATGACAGAGAACTTCAAAGCACTCAAGAACGTCCACTCTCTGAACTTCAGGTTTGACAGGAGCCATAATAACCGTCCACCACCGCAACAAGCTACCTCATTGATTTCAGTTTCAGTTGTGGTTTAACTCCTCTCCTAAAGTTTCTTTTCTCCTGTAAACGGCCATCATCAATGGAGAACGTCAGGGTCTAAATTCTTAATGGAACAATCCAGGTACATTACCAGAACGTGAGTGTCTCTGCAGTGGATACAGTGTGTGCTTTTTAACCCAGACACGGGTCTAAATTATTTAGCTGCTTTCACACTTTCTCATTGAAGAATATTTTGCAAGTGCCCCCTGCAGCTTCCCCAGCAGAATTGCCCTCAGTTTCTTTAAAGCGGGATAAATGGGACGTGGAGCGGCTCCCCTGCCATGACAAAAACACAAGAAGCTGAAATTTGTGCGTCTGACCTCAGGGCTTCATTTGAATGTGTGCTGCACTTCTGTCACTGAACATCTCTGGGCAGTGTAAAGGTCATAAATAATTATAGGAAAATTAAAACTGAACATGTTTTTTTTCTTAAAGTAACTGACATAAATGAGCTTTTATGTGTTTGTGTTCTGCTGCACCAGGAACACAAAGGTGTTATAGGGTCTACACTTTAGCCTGCACAGTGCGAATGAGGCAGTATTTTCATTCCACTGGCTTGAAGCAGAGAAGAGATATGCATTGTTAAAATTGTTGTGGTTCTTTTGTGGAGATGGTATTCATCTTTCTATTTTTAGTCCCTAAAAAATCTTTGATTTTAAAAGGTGTGCAGCAACCCCGAAAGCCGCTGCTCAGCAGTCATTTAAAAATCAAATTAATTTGCCCTTCAGCTCTGCTGACAGCAACTCGTTAATCTGCAGCTGTTCTCAATCCATACGTCATTTGTTGAAAAACTTGAAACTGCAGAGAAAGTAGGACTGTTTTTATATGGCAGCTATGAAAACAGTCGCAGCTTACGTTTTTATCTGCTGCCCGGTTAAGGAGACGATAAATCTGCCCGCCCCTTATGGATGATGGTGGAGAAAGGACTACACAAAGGGACTCGTTGGTTTCCTGAGCTTAGTCGCTTGTTGTTTTGTGGAAATGTTCAGTCAGAAAGGACTAATGCTGGGAATAGATTACTAGAATTCACTGACTCAGAATTTCTCCTCACTTCTCAAAGCGCTGCTGGGGTTTAGCCTCTCTCATCACAGCAAATGTCACGTTAATTCATTAATGTGGCATTAGTTTTGCCACCCTGTGGGCTTCCACGCAGTTGTCATTTGCTCCTTATTTTCACACATGATCATTCTTGTTTCTCATGGAGGAAATTGTTCCACAGCGTCTCAGCTCGGAAGTAAGATGCCGTGTAATTGCCATATTTGGCGGCCCCTAGGGCTTTACAGGCAGATCTTAATAAAGCTGGATCTGTGTTCAGTGGCCTTAAAAGGAGCTGCAAAAAGACCCAGCACCTGTTTTACATCTGCGGCAGGCATAGCGCTGCAAAGTCTGATAACAGAGCAGACACGGAGAAGGTTGGAGAGGAAGTTTAGGGGATTTCTTGATGTTATCGAGACAATACAGGTTCAGATGACATTCGGATCACACACAAAACATACATGGAAGTGACATCGGAGCTTTGTCTGTGGTTTGTGCTTTGTGGATCAGCCACTACGCTGACAGCTATCAGTCTCTGTTCTAAAACCAAATGTTCTCTGAGCGTCCTGTTGCCTTCCCCTTTCACGCCGCGTGCAGTAACTGACGGGATTTGCCCAGTTACCATGGTGAGGAGGTGATAACAGCTGACCGTACAGTATGAACCTCAGAGAGAGAGAGAGAGGTCAGAGGAGACTCCGAGGCATGTTTTCCCGTACTACTTTGAGTTTTGAGCTATTTGGAATGTGATAGCAGTGATATCAGTGTTTAGTTGGGCAGTCACACATCCAACATGGAAACAAACCAATGCAGGGACACGGACGGAAACAACCCAGTGACTCAGGCATACCTTCCATATTCTTTTCCACATTTGTTCTCTCTTTTCTAAGGTTTCAAACCGAACACTTCAGAGCCGTATGATGCACAAGCATCTAAGCAATTATGGAGGCTAATTTGTAGGTCTGTCCTGAGTACCACACAAGTTAAACATAATGAGCAGTGAGGGAGATTTCCATGAAAGGAAGATAGTAGATATCTTTCACGTTTGACAAAAGGAAAAAAATCAAAAAACTTTCCATGGTTCAAAAGGGAAAACCGAACACCTGCCCAGTGTCCAGATATCCGGGCACAGACTTACTCATTTCTGATATTGTCTTTTCTAGCCGAGCACGCTGCCTCAGGGCACAGTGAACATGAACCTCTGCACGGACGTCATTGACGCAGAGCCCAAGACGGGCCAGAAGAACTCGCTGTGCATCATCACCCCCGACCAGGAGTATTACATCAGAGGAGAGAATAAGGAGATCATCAATGGGTAACTTGTTCAGATACACCTGCCGATGGCTTGATCCATGTTGATGCACGATATTCTAAAATCTTTGTGTGTGCGCGCGTACAGGTGGAGTGAACAGCTGATTGTATACCCCCGAACCAACAAACAGAACCAGAAGAAGAAACGCAAAGTTGAGCCTGCCACTTCCCAGGTAATCCTCACGCCACAGACATGAGCAGTCAGGGGTCAGTAGCATGCTCCACTTCTCTTAGTCCATAATTTTGGACTTCTTTGCATGTTCCCATCCAGGAGCCCGGCCCAGCCAAGGTAGCAGTTACTGGGTCTGGTATCCCAGAAGCAGAGAAAGTTCCAGATTCAAGCTCCATCATCTGGCAGGAAGAGCTGAACCAGAGGGAGGCTGAAGGGGCGGCAGTCTGGGCTGCTGCTGCTGAACTTCCTTCAGGATCGCCACTGCCTCCTGGAGGTAAGGAGGAAAAACACATTATCCTTTAAACAGTGAAAAAATGAGATCAAACATTCATCCATCCATCTTCTTCCACTTATCCAATTCAGGGCTGGAGCCTATCCCGGCTGTCATAGGGCAAGAGGCAAGGTCCCGAGTGTCTCACAGGGCTCAGATATATGTAATTTAGATAATTGAAACAAACTGCATTTTCTTAAAAGTGGCTACAGCACTTATATCAATCAGATTTACTAAGCAGGCCAAATTAACACAGGGCTGCCTGTCAGTTGTAAAATTGTCACAGTGCCTCTTTAGCAAACTCAGGTTTTCTAGCTTCATGAGAAGTGGAAACATGTCTCATGGTGTCTTCTGTTCCTCATCTCCAGGGGACTGTGCATCTGCAGGCCAGGCTTCTGATGCAGGCTCAGTGAATGGAGATGAGGTGGACCGGGGTGGTCTGCCGCTGCACGCTTCCGCCCCCCAGCCTCCCAGTGACCTGCTCTCCCCAACCGGCTCCTGCTCCAGCCTGGGAGGTGTGCCGCGTTGCCTCTCTCCAGCTCCCAGTGACCCCTTCCCCTCCGGCAGCTCCCTGCTCTCCAATGGCTCCCACATCAGCGGCTCGGTCAGCTCTCTCGACTCGGACGCCAGCGGCAGCACAGTGACGAGTACTGACAGCCACCCGGCCACCCAGAGGGGTGGGCTCTCATACAGCCACCACGATACGCCGCGGTCAAGGAGGCTGGAGGCCGAGGTTAGAAAGGCTGAGAAGAGGAGCCGGTTCGGGAGCCCCAGACAGGCAGGAGAGAGAGGCCATCCTCAGCCCCGAGAGGAGGTCGGTGTCTGTTGCAGTGTTTTTGGTTTTTTGGAGGCTGGATGATTTGTTATGCAAGTCATCCAGCAAAATGGCAACAAGTGAAACACGAAGAAAGTGAGCTGTGTTAATTTTAGCCTGACCACGATCTAATTTATGAGATATTTGGAACACGCGTCTCTTTGTAACACGCCATTTCTTTAAATGCAACGCCATGCAGCCAGAATGCATTGGCTATATACAAAATCCATGAGTTCGATCAGTGGAAATGGTGGCTTTTCCAGACTCGTACCATTATTGTGCCATCTCTACGCTACCCCTCCTAAGTTGTGATTGCAGTTGAAAAATACCCACCCACTCCTGACTGTCAGCAGAGTTCTCTGGAGGTTGATGATGTTTGGGTAAAGTCACTCTCATTTGAATATATGACACTAGTCCACATCCAGGTGTCCAAGTTGTACTTTTATTAATTTATTTTTGCTGAGAAGGGCTTGACTGAAAGAACTACTACATATGAGCATGCAGGTCGGGCTGTAGCAAAGGTGATGCAGTGCTGTCAGCTCACCTGTGCAGGTCTCCCTCCGCATCCGTCCCACCAATCCACTCTCTTCCCCGCACATCGCAGGCAGCTCAAATGTCTCTGTGAAAAGTGCTGACCGATGTTTTTATCCACTGATCACTGATCGATGTGTCATTGGCAAGGCGGAAAAACGGGTTAGTGCACAGATCTTGGCCTGTGTGTCAGCTGTTGCAGTGCATTGTGGGATTTGTAGTATAAGTGGTGGCCATCAATCATAGTATAGAACAGGTGTGGTTTCAGTCTAAGGGAGGGGGAAAGCTGTATTGGACAGAATTAGCATTTCTTTAATGTTTTAATGAAAAAATCTGTTACTTAATAATAACCCCGCCCCTTCAGATGTTTTCATTCTTTTAATTATTTGTTTTAAATCATCAGTCTATGAGCACACTGTTTATACATGCAGGCTCTGTACTTTCCATTCAGTAATCTGCCTGTTTATGAAGAGGACTCTCTCTCTCTTGCACACCAGCGAGGGCAGCACTTCAAACAAACCCAGTAGGTAAAGTGGTTGGAGGGGGGAGCGGGGTCAGCTTCCTGTGGCATTTAGATCCCTCCATCTCTGCCAGGCCTGAAAGGAAAAGGAGGGGAGGAAAATGGGAGGAGTGCCCACATACAGGGCCTTAAACACATTACTGTGTTTGAATCAGTTCATGTTGTAGTGATCGCACATCTGCCTGTACAGGGGAGCGGCCTTGGTGCCGCTTTCCAGCACTGACCTCGTTATGTAGACACATAATCAGCATGGTGGGCACCTGTGCGGCAACAGCAGCCAGCTTTATATTTTTTGAGATTCCTTTCAGTGTGTGGCTAACAAGGTAAAAAGATTTATTAATTTTAATTACAATTAAATCACTTTAAGCCATGTGATTTCCCCCCCCTTTCCTCTCCATCCATATTCATTCACTGCCTAATATGTTAGTGCAGCTCAAGCGGAGAGCATGGGATCAAAGTTTTTGATCCATCTAGAAGCACAAGTTGCAGTTTTGGGGACCTTTGCTGTGTGTCCTTTCTCATCTTTTTATTTGCTTCCTGCCATCAAAGACCTAGAAATATGCCCCAAATATATTAGAACCAGATTGTTTTTATGTATCCAGTCATGTCTCTTTACAGTTGTATATCCAGGAAGATGCTTGCTTGTAGCATGTGAGTAATTAAAAGCTAAATGATTTGACAAACTTATTGGGTCTTCATGTGCTGCTGTTTAAGGGGGGGGCGAACGGAAAAGAAAAGCACACGGTGGCCTCCACGCTGTCCTCGTCCCCTCTCCCTACGTTGCCTTTTAAGGGCAGCCTCTGTAGCAGAAGTGTCCCCAAATAAGGGCAACGTTTAAGCAAAGAGTAATGTAATATTTCTCACTGGGTCTTAGCCTCTTCCTCTCTGTAATGTGGATTTCTCTGTGATTGAACAAAAGCTCTGTGTGGGAATGTGCCAGAGCAGGCGGCGCTCTGTGTCACAGATTGAGGAAGGTTGCAGATGGACTCGAGTGAGCGTAGGCTGTTCTCAGATCTGTCATCCGGCACTCATTTTACCCCTGAGATAGATCTTTCTGTGAAGGGTTTCTTTTAATGTATTCTGAGGGCGTTCACCACGCCAAAGACCCATGACTCTTACTGAGAACATCTAAACTCTTGTGGATTTTTGCATTTACATTTTAAGCATTTAGCTACTTTTTTTTTTTGGGAAATCGCCCAAGGAAACAGGACTAGCAGAAAAAGCTTTGATTTCACTCAGAGTGCAGCCTTAAATCAAGTTGTTACAGTGTTAAGAACTGATTAAGATTAAGCAGTACTTCCAAATGAGTCGCTTTATCCACCTTTGTCATTCATTTTGTTCATTAATTAGTCGAACTAGCAGCACACACGTTACCACGTTGTTTTTAAATCTGTTTTATGAAGATTAATTTGCCTTTAAAGGGGAACACTTATTTCAGCTCTCTGAGCTGTTTCATCATAAAAGGGGGGTTCAAGACATTTTGTCCTAAAGCCCTAAAGGCACAAGTATGACGTGTTTTTTGGCACTTGGGTTGACTGATGGAGATCGGTGTCAAAGTGAAAAGGTTCCCAAGGTTGGAGTCATCTGTAGGGTCTCTACCTTAGAATATAAAGCACCCTGAGGCGACTGCTTGTTGTGCTTTGTCACTGTATAAATAAAATAGAATTAAAGTATTTGGACAATGACACAATTTTTGTGATTTTTGCAAACATGCAATCTCTGCACAGAAAAGCCCGGCAGCTTTCTGACTCTACAGGTTGCTGTGAGCCAGCCTGTAGAGTCATAGCACTGCCTTAATGTGCTGCTATAAGTCAGCTAATAATAAAATACATGCACCATTTTTGATGATAATAAGCAGTGTGAGCACTGCACCAGTTACCCCGTGCAGTTTTATCGTTTTTAATAGCTCTGACAGCTCTGCTCTCTTCACTGCCTTTCAGTAAAATCGATTTATTAACTCCGACACAAACGGCTCAGTCCCTCGTGATGGCAGACACACCAGCGCAGTATGAATGTAGCGTGTAGGCTGTATGAAGGTTCATAGATCATATGAATGAAGCTTATGTGTAAACTGAGTAGTTAAGAGTGTTTGCAGCCACCCTCTGTGTTGATCTTAGTATTACACGATAAGCACAACTGGACTGAGAGTCCGACCAGATGAGATTGCGTAGTCCACCCTTTTGTGTGCGAGTGTATTAACACACGTGTTGAATGCGTGTGTGAATGGGCACATCCACTTCTGGTGTGGTTTTGTTAGGAGCATACCTTAGCAGCACAAGTCCATTGTGATCAGTCAGCATGACTGTAATAACAGAAACAAGGAGATGATCTCAGAGCTATGTAGGGCAACCGACCTGATGAGTGGCTTCAATGTTTGTCAGACTGCCGTAGAAGAAGCTTCTAATTTTCTTCCAGCAAACTCACTCCCAGTTCCAGTGTACTGTTACAGAACTGGTCGGATTAGGAGGTCAGCGTCCCGGCCCCGGGAGCCCTTCAGTGTCATTACTATTCAAGAAGAATTATGGAAACACCGATACAGAAGAAAAGCACTGAATGCCTTGCGTGTTGAACTAAAGTGTGTGTGTGCGTGCGTTTTGCAGTCGCTCCGGTGTCATTGAGAAGTTGGAGGCCTTGGAGTTGGAGAATCCGGAGAAAATGGAGGTAGAAGAGTCGGGGAGAAGCGGAGCCAGACAGGGCCGGAGTGAGCACAGACGCTTCCATAGAGAGGTAACACTGCTGTGTGTGTGTGTGTGTGTGTGTGTGTGTGTGTGTGTGTGTGTGTGTGTGTGTGTGTGTGTGTGTTCCATCCAACAGTGCCAACATTGTGCAGCAGTTCACAATAGATGCGGCAGGACTCGTAAACAGTGATTTTTAAACATCATATGGCAGAACAGATGTTCCCCCCGGTCCCACCACTCCTCTTTCTTTTCCTTTATCCTCTTCCCTCCATCCTCTCCCTCTTTCTGTCCTTGTCTTTGTTTTGCTTGTAGGTCAGAGGTCAGCAGGGGGTGCTGTATTCATTTCCAGTTTCCACTCTGGTGGGATTTCCCCTGGTGATAACATTTTCCTTTCCCACCCCGGCCCCCTGCACTCAGAGTAGCTCAAACCTGACTTTAGCAAAGACGGCAACCCACCACACAGCCCCCACTCAGACGCTGTTCACCTGGCCCTGGATGTTTTTTCACGTGCACAGATGAAAACGTCACATACGCACACAGATAAAGCTGCCAGGACTGCTTATGTGTCCCGTTCTGCACGCACACATCAGCACTCTGTTCTCCTTATTGTTGCGTTGAAACAATATGCGCACACATTTCGAGCTGGCGCCTTTAGTCTCGTGCTAACAGTGTGTATTTTTGTTTTCAGTCTCTTTGATTCGGTGCCGGATTCAGTCTCATAAAACTTGTGGCTTTGACAAAGTAGAGTTTGTCATGAAATTTCTCCACAGCCCATTAATACCCACTCAAACAGACCTGATTACAAAAGAATGGATCAGTGATTTTTGCCTGCTCTGCGTGTTTTCTATAGAAACATTTACCTGCTGCTTATTACCTGCACAATTACTCTGTTTGCATTTTAACTATGAGAGTCAATCTGCCATACACAGGTGTTAAAAAAAAAAAATTAAACATGCACTATGCCGCTTTTCCTGCGTGAAGGATGCAGGACGAATAACAGTGCAGCGTAACGGCACATGGAGGTCTCACTTGTTTTGTTTATGTTCAGCTCATTCGCAGGCTGCGAGCATGGGAATGCTGATTGCAGTTACCTAAATGGCTGTAGATGTCATTAGTGACAATGGTTTTCTGGAAGTTACAGAGAGCTCATTTAAGTGTGTTTATGTGTGTGTGTGTGTGTGTTGTGTAGGAGCAGAGGCACGATGTGGGTCAGGGTCTGGACTTTCCCTCCACCCTGCCCCCTCTGAGGAGAGCCAAGTCGCTGGACCGAAGGACCACTGAGTCAGTCATGACGGTGAGAGTTCTCCCCTCGTTTCTGTAATGTCTGTGTGAACTTACATTTACTCCCACTAAACCTCCTAATGCTCCTGTCAGGGACGCGACCTCTCAGAGAAGCCACAGTTTGTTTTCTTTGCTTACTCATTAATTGGCGAGACTCGCTGCAGCAGCAGAGATGATAAGGAATCAGCTGCTGTTATTTGCTCGAGATGTTTATGGGAATAGTTAGTCTGTCATCCCGTGTTACGTCATCATTCATCTGTTGTGTTATTCTGTAAGGGGTCCTGGACAGTGTTTACCTTAAAACTTAAAAGCTAACTCAGAAAGTGTCAGGGCCAAGGTTTGTTCACCTGTGCTGGACTGCTGACTGAACGCACAGTGTGCTGTTGAATTTATGTTTAAAGCCACCCATATGGGTGCTTCACTGAACTGTGCTTAAATCCAGTGGTATGAAAGAATCCCGTTTATATGGGATCAAGAATGTTTTCCCCCTGCCATACGTGTACTGTTACAGCGGCGCATGCTCATATCAAACAGGACCAAAGTTTCAGATAATAAAGTGAGCGTATGTAAGTAAACCCCGTGAGCCAAAGCCTCTGGCTGCTTTGAAAGCTCCCTTTCAGTTTTCTCCTTCTTTCCTCTTTATGATGTAAATGAGATCCATCATCATATCAGGCACACAGCTCTGACTGTGAGCACAGAAGCCCCTCACACCAGCTCTTCAGATCTTTTGTTTGTGAGGGGCAGCCAATCAGAGAGGAAGAAAACGCCTTGTTTCAGGTGTGAACTGAGGGGAAGCCCCGTGGCTGAGAATAAGAGTGAACTGTGAATCATACAAAGCTACAAGTCTATGAATAAAAATGCATGAATAAATTATTCTTTGCCCAAAAATTGACTGAGTCGATATCAAAGATATGAATAAATATAATAAATGTAATAAGTTAAGTTGTAGAACATCTTAAAAAAATCAGTGTGTACAGTTATTTCGAGTACACCTGATCTAAATCCAACTTGTTACTTTGACTCTGGAGGGAAAATTATTGTTGAGCTTGTTTGAAGTTTATCAGAACTATTTGGCTCACACAAGCGTCACAAACTGAGGAGGGGCTCAAACATATTTGTTGTTGTTATATAAGGTATTTAATGGAAACGTGCCAGGTTGGTGCTAAATGACCTCTAAGGCACAGTGAGCCAGCAATGAATGTGGTTCACTAGGCTGCATAAAGGAGCAGGTTCAAAGTTTGTTCTAATGATTTAGACCTTAACACTCCAGTATTGAAAGTTCAGTGCGTTCTGTCTGTGGTCTCCTGGACAAAGCAGCTCCTGTTCTGTTAAGCCGAAGGATCAGGGGTCGGCGGCAGTGCCGGGGCTTCAGCCGAGCGGAGAGAGGTCGTTGGGTTGTTGTTGGGGGGGCTGAGAGGCATGGTGTGCCCCCCTAATGCAGTTAGGAGAATTAAATACTGCATAAACTCTCAGTGGACATCACCCAGCAGCATGCCACAGAAACATTTTATGGCCAGATTTAGTGGAGGTATTAACATTGATGGTGCAAGTGGAGCGTTATGGTTCATACAGCTTTGCAGTGCAGTAATCTGAGCTTGAAGGATGCCTGTTAATTTCCACCTTCATATTTCTATTCTTGCACTATGTGAACTATGTGCAGCCCCTCAACTCCACCCACTGTCTGAATTATGTTTTTAAAAAAAACAAAGCTTTTTAAATATTTGGGCTTTTGGGAGGATCGCCCGAGTCTGTGGGGAGTTTGGGAGCCAGCCTCAAGTGGCCGTTAGAGGAACTGCAGTTTTTGAGCCCCAGAGTTTGGCTCTTGGATCAGTCTAATATAGGGCTGGATATGGAAAAACATGTTATCACAGTCATTTTCTTTTCATATCAGTCTGTCAATACAAATATACATTATGCAAGTTTTTTTTTAAATTTTGAGTAAGTATTTTTAAATAAACAACATGGGTAGATACAATTATTTCACAGTTATCGTTTTATCACCCAGCCCTAGTCTGATAGGTTCTCTTCAAATATGCCGGTGACCTCTGACAAGCTTCATCAATCTATGATTTCTTTCCTGCTCTTTCTCTGGCCTTGCTGTGGTGGTGCGAAGGTGCAGCAGGGGGCAGCGCAGGCCCCGCCTCTCCCTCCTCTCTCCAGGTTATCCTTCTCCTTCTGCTCCCTCTGTGTGCAGAGTTTGCTATGCTGTGTGAATTCATCCGGCTGGATATGACACGGAAAAGGGAGGCTGTGTCTAAGTGTGTGCGAGCCCATCACAACTTTCTACTGCTGGTCACTGTTCACGTGTGCGCGCGCGCCTGTGTGTGTGTGTGTGTGTGTGTGTGTGTGTGTGTGTGTGTGTGTGTGTGTGTGTGTGTCAGACCACACAGTGTCAAGCACTTTGGTTCTGTGGCAGCACAGCCCTGCAACATGTGGCAGAAGTTGTCCCCAGCCAGCGAATCCACATTTCCAAAGGCTTAAATCCTCAAACTTGTGTCCGATTCATTCGTTGGTAGGGTCGACTTCTCCCCGTAGCCGACTGAGTGAGCATGTGTTTTAGCTGCTGTTGATTTTTGACCTCCAGCGTTTAGGAGCTGTTCCTGGGGAAATGTGTTTTTATTTAAGGGGAAGATGGGTGGTGGTGGTTTGCTGCTGCGACACTGGAAAAATAAAAGGATTTGTGTTTGTTTCTGACGTTTTCTTGTAAAATGATTATTCATTGTCCTTTTTCTAATATTTTTTTTAGCCTGACTTGCTGAACTTCAAGAAAGGCTGGATGGTGAAGCTTGACGAGCAAGGCCAGGTACCATTTTTTTATTGGCTAATTAAGAGAAACTTAAAGAGGAAACCAAAGGTGGTGTGAGACGAAGACTTTTTGTAAAGGAGTGCTGGAGTCAGTTTGAACTGTCCAGCTGAGTCACTGAAAGTCTGTATCACTTTCTGGCCTTTGCAGAGCTGTGGTCATGCTTTGATATTCTGTCTTTAGGGGTTTAAAACACGTCTTTATGTGATGTATAAAGAGGCAGACTCTACGCTAACCCATAGAGTAGATTTTATGGACTGTGTGGGCTTTCATTACGCTGCTTCATTCTGCCCAATCATTCTATGCTGTGTTTCACAGCTCTGTGTTCAAACTTCTTTTTTCTCTTTGGTTTCCTTTTTTATTTCCTTCGTTAGTGGAAGAAGTACTGGTTTGTGCTGACCGATCACAGCCTGAGATACTACAAGGATTCCATCGCAGAGGAGGTGGGTGGGTTTGTTTTCTTTCACAGCGTTGCCTCCACCTTACTAACACATCTCTGTAATGTTTCTCTGTATCTCCACCTTGTGTGACCTCAGGCCTCTGACCTGGATGGTGAGATTGACCTGTCCACCTGCTACAATGTAACTGAATACCAGGCTCAGCGAAACTATGGTTTTCAGATTCATGTAAGAGGCTTCTTTGGTTTTTTTGTCTTAACCCTTTTCACTGAAGTAAAAGCTTTAAATGTGGGGACGTTGTATCAGTTGATGTGTTTGGCTCTAGATTTTGTTGCACTTGATTACATATTGGGTATTGTAGTGGTTTTGCGTATCTTTTTGAGTATCAGAAATAAATAATATAGGCAGCACGTGGTATGAGTAGTACAAAGGTTTTTTATTTTTTATTGCTTTGTTTTTGTTGGTTTTTGTGTGTTGGAGCTTCACCACACTAACTTACGTGACCCAACCAAAAATATCGAACAGCAGTATCGGTAACGGTGACCTCATGTACCTATGGAACAATGGTTGGTAGCAATATTGTTGCCAGCGTTAACCTTGTCGGACCGATAAAGCAGCGCATCCTCGATGAACGGTAACGTTTTCAAATTTTCAACTGGAACACCCCTTTCCACACTTGGAAAATTGGAGCGGTCCCACCAACCACGACTTAACGATCAGTGACGCCAGAAGTGCGCGTAAACGTTAGAAAACGTGTAAAACGTGTCATCTGTACTGCCGCTGCATTTGTGGCTGGCTGAACGAGTCGGATGCAGAGCGCTGTCCGGGAACACGCCGCAGCGCGTTTTAAGCACGTGAAGAATCAGCACGCTGCTTTTCTGGAGCAAAACAAATCCTGTTTTTCCGAATTTGCTGCGGGAACACGCTCAGCTCCGGAGCGGTGTCGTTCCCCGCTCGGACACCAGACCTCCGAGGCAAAGGGAACGCACCAAATGCCCTGATGATTCACATCATGGAGACAGTGAGCCAAGAAAAGTTTTGGGTTTTTTATTCTTCTCTTTTTTTAGAACATGTTCTTTTACCCACATGTTCACTGCGATAAAGAGAGGAAAGATTGCTATTGAGGATTATTTGTCTGCCGCATCTCTTCTCCGTATAAAAACTCGTGCTCGTCTCTCGGTGTGTAATTCCCTGTGCTTTCTCGTGTTTAGACCCAGGAAGGAGTGCACACTCTGTCTGCCATGACAGCAGGCATACGTAGAAACTGGATCCAGGCGGTCATGAAGAACGTCAGACCCTCCACTGCCCCCGATGTGGCAAGGTCCGTGCAAGTCACAATAATGCTTTTATACATATTTCCCAAGTATGTGTGAGTTGTGCGTCTGCAAGCAGCCTGTCGTCCACCCGTCACATTTCTGATACTGGAGTTTTAAGAACATATTTAGATTATTTGACATGTTTGTTACTCAGTGTTACAGTGATGTCAGTCAGAACATATGGGCATTCATGTATATTCATACATTAAGAAGTAAATTTCATGCTTTAGCGATTAAAACTTACTTTGCTTTCTTTTCGCTGCTGTTCAGCTCAACAGAGGATCACGGCTCCTTCTCTCCTTTGGAGGGTCTCGTCAGACCAGACGTCACTCAGGACTCTCCGTCTTCCGAGGCCTCGTCTGTGGAGAAGGAAACCGCACAGGGAGTCCAAAAGAGCCGAGCGCGCGAGCGCAGGCGAGAAGGCCGCTCTAAGACGTTCGACTGGGCTGAGTTCAGGCCCATAGCCCAGGCGCTGGCTCAGCAGCGGGCGCAGGAGGCCGAGAGTCTCCAGGCGGACGTGGGGGAGCTTGAGCGCAGTCGAAGAAGAGAGGAAAGACGGAAAAGGTATGAGAGTGTGACGTGCTCAGAGCCCACATCGGTTAAAGGAGGAGGGAGGGCCGACGATGAGACGGGAGACGGGCACACGGATTCGTTGGCCCCCGTGTCTCTGGAGAGACAGCAGATGGTGGAGGAGGTGATTGAAGAACACTGGCGACAGGTGGAGAAGACGCCCATAAGGGAGGAGCGGAGGGTCCCTCTGCCCACCACAGTGCAATCTAGAGAGACTGCAGAGCTGGAGCAGCTACTGGAGAATTACAAGCAAGGGGTGCGTTTCCCTGTCTTTAGTTTTTTGGGTGGTGGTGTCACATTGGGTGACCTTGTCTAGAGTGGCGGTTTACACACTCACCTAACAAGTGAAAGCTCCCTGGTTCAATCCTGGGAGGAGACGGACACAGAAATCTGCCAAATCAGACATGCAGACCTGCCTGCTGTGGCAATCTCTTGTGAATTTGGAGCAGCCAAAAGTGGCTTTTTACAGTCCAAAATAATGCAATGTCATCCAGAAATGGTGTATTTGTTTTTGCTGCAGACCACATATAAAATATGTCACGCAGAGTGCTGTAAAAGAAAGTATTTGCCCCCTTCCTGATTTCTTAATTTTTTTTTTGCACATTTGTCACAGTTGCATGCTTCAGATCATCAAACAAACATTAATATGAGACAAATGCAGTTTTCCTTCAGCCATCCAAACCTACCTGGCCCTGTGTGAAAAAGTAATAATTAATGAATTAACACACTAAATATGTTCTGCCTGCTGTCCCTGCAGATCGAGGACCTGAAGACACAGTTGGATAGCTGTCACCAGCAGCTCCTGGACTCTAATAAGCACAAACAGGAGCTGGAGCTCCAGCTGAGAGTGGCTCTGGAGCGAGAGCAGGACATCCGATCTGGTTATATCTCTCCGGTGAGTTGCCACTTTTTTTTTTATCGCAGTGTTGTTGTGCTCTGATGGGAAGTCCTGTTAAGACTTAATCGGTGCATTCTTAACTAAGCAGCGTCTTCCATTTAATTTGTAACATTTTTTGCATGTTATGTTTTATTGAAGGAACATCTCGGCCGAAGTGGCTACAGATATGTGCCTTTGCATGACTTAATTGCATGTCGAAAACCATGTGATCCTATTACTAAATTGGCTTCTACTAGTTAATCGCCTCTCTTTGTGTTTTAGGCCTTTACCGTATCAGAACTCATGCTAGCAGTTATTTCAGTAATTTGCTATATTTGCTTGATTATGGACTGAACTGTAGTTTTATGGTTGCTGATGTGACTCATTATTTCACTGCAAGTGTAGAAGAGAACACAATACTGATTACTAGGAATAATGATGCTTCAGATACGTATTTATAAGAAAATGTAATGTGTAATGTTGCGATGTGTTTTAACATTTATCATATTTTGCTTTCTCATTAGATCAGTGTATATAGAGCCAAAGTCAAAGTCTAAACTAGAAAATAGAGGAATTAAAAGATGCCAGTACTTCATGGAAGTCCCAGTGGAAAAAATAAAAATCTTCTCTGTATTTTGGTCATATGATGGCCATGCCTCTTAGGTTATAACATATTTATAACAATAGAGAAAAGGAAAAGCACAAACTGACTTGAACTTATTTATTTATTTTGTTTTAACTAATGTTTCAGATTCATCTTTAATTATTTTTTGGTTAATTTTGGCCATTATTTATATGAAGTTTGATTCTGTAAAACGGTTTTCAGTTTAGGGTGGCACAGCGGCTTTACTCGTTGAAATGTTTGTCTTCTCATGGGATGATGATAATAACCTTTTGGCTTGTATTCTAATTATTTGCATGGACATCAGATTCTCATCTTCTATTAACTGTTGTTCTCTTAACAGTTATTATATGTAGAAGTGTACTGACACAAATGTGTGATTTTTGGATGATGATTTCTTTGTTGTTGTGATGTATGGATGGGTTTGCCAGAATGAGGCTGAATGATATATAGATATAGATATAGACAGACATATATGGATGGATGGATATTTATTTTAGCAGACTTTAAGACTGTATGCTTTAGCCAACTTTTTTTGATTATTTATTTTAGAAAAAAGTTTTCAGTGACTCGCTTTGAGGATGTCGGCTATGTTTGACGCATTAGACTTAAATACGTTTCATTACCTCCTGTCAGACGTAAGCTTGGAAACCTCTGAAATGTGTGTTTGTAGGACCTGGTATGCCTTTCTATCCTTGAGTAAACCATTCAGCTGAACCTAATACTGCATTACTACCACCTGAAGTAACATTTAACCATTAAATATGCATGCTACTGGGATTAACCAACTCCAGCCATTTCAATCTTTCCTTTGCTCTTAATAAATAAAAAGGAAAAATTTGAATTTGTTTTAAATCACTGTTCGTTTGCATAATTTGGGATTGTTATGTGGGAATGCTCAATGTAATGTCACTTTTTAATTTAATAATGATAATTTAAAGAGACACGATTGGTAGTTAACGCTGAGAATTATAAGCAAGCTTTATGTCTCCCCTGCTGTGTGTTAACCAACTGTCTGGTCCCCTTTTCCAAGCTGGAGCACCCTTTGGGTCTGGAGGCGGATGTGACGCCCCAGATGAAGAGGCCTGAACTGGTTAGTTCTCAAGCGCAGAGTTTAACAAAGAAGTACCAGGAGACCAAAGAGCTCCTGAAGCTGCAAGAGCTGAAAAAGCGCAATATGCAGGCACAGCTTGGCCTCTCGCTTTCTCACCTTCCCATCAAGGAACCTTACTTTTCTGAACCCCAAAAAACATCCGTCCTGGAAGACCCTCCCCCTGAACTTGTCCAAAAAACTGTTAGCTTTTTAATCCAGGACAGCACAGAGGCCATTCAAGAGCTAGAAGACCTGATACATGGCGGCCCCCTGACTCTAAAGGAGCTGGGGAAAGTGTTGAAATTCCATAGTTGTAATCAAGACACAACGGAGAAACGTCATCTTCAGAAGCTGCTGGAGACCTGGAAGTACCAGCAGGAGTTAGAAAATGAAACCATAAAAAAGAGTTTAGCCAGAGCAGGAGAGAGCATCCGCAAATATGAAGCTCGCCTTCTCACCATGGAGGACATGGTGGGGAAGGTTCACAAGCAAAGTTTTGAAAGTCTCAAGAGCTCCTACAGTCCCCTGTCCAAAACTGATAACTACTCAGAGGCGAGTGATGAAACCATCGGGATGCTCTCGCAGAGGGTTGAACTTTTAACTGGTGAAAACGGAGCATTGAAGCAGCGGTGTCAGGAGATCGTAAATCAGCTGACTGAGGCCGACAGAGAGATAGATAGACTGAAAGCTGAGCTCATCAGCCAGCAAGGTGGCAAACAGCATCATCTTGTCCTGGAAGAGCTGAAAAGGCTAAAAGCTGAACTGGCTGAAAACCAAGCTAATGCCATAGACAGAGAGTATTACGAGAGGGAGCTGAATGAGAAGTCCTTGAGGCTTCATGAAGCACTGGTTACATTGGAGGAGCTCGGCAACACCCTTAAAGACACTGAAAAGAAGCTGCAATTAAGAGAGGCCACACTGAAAGGTCTGGGCTTCCAGGGAGATTATGAAGATGAAGAGTTACACCCAGAGAAAGAGCAACTCCAAGAGCTGCTTGAAGCCACACAAGCTAAGTTATATGAGACCGAGTCAAACCTTCAGTCTACAGAGCAGTGCCGCATGGACCTAGAAGCCAGGAACGTGAAACTAGTCGCACTAAACCAGGAAATTGAGAGAGTCAGCAATGAGAAGCTAGCAGAAGCAGAAAATGAAATAAGGATGCTGAGAGAGAAGCTAGAAATGAAGATGAGTGGAGGTGAAAGGAATGTCGATGAGTCTGTTGAGGGCGAAGAGAAGCAGGTTGGTGATAAAGGACTTTTAAAGAAAGTAATAGAAGAGTTTGAGATGAGGTCTGAATCAATAAATCAGGTTGTAGAAATGTTAGCACGGGTAGATGTTAATGCAGAGAGAATGCTTGGTGACTTAAAAAGCACTTTACTTGGCTCTTCAGAAGAAGAGACATTTAGCCTGAGTGGCAAAGACATGGCGTTGGTGTTCGAGGGAGAGTTCTGGAGCCAACTGTTGGGCATCATTGTAGCAAAATCAGAGGAAGAGGCACAGAAGTGTGACAGAGAGGTAGCAGAACAGATGATGGCAGAGAAGAGCTTAATGCTCTTGAGTAGGAGGATTTGTTCACAGGCAGAAGTTGAGAGTGACGTAGTGACAGATTTGGAATCAGTGTACAGTTGGCTTGATAATGAAACAAACGCTCTGATTCTCAGACAGTTAAGAGAGACATTACAGGCGAAGTCAGGCGGGTTTAAGCAGATTGCCTCCAGTTTGAAGCTTGATAAAGATGACAGACTTCATTCTTTGGCATTGGCGAGCTTCGGTCGACGGACACGGTCTTCTGAACATCTGCTCGAATCTTTCAAAGAAGCATGCGCATCTTATGTGATAATTAGGCTCCAAGTCCAGCATGAGAAAGAGCTAAAGAAAAATCGGGAAGAAGTAAAGATGCCAGGCTGGGATTGTCCAAATTGTCCTAAATTAAGAGAAGTTTCCCGTGATCTTCAGTCCAAATTGGCAGATCTTCAAATTCAACTATCTGAGGCATATTTGAAAGCCGTCCCAGAGTCTCAAACTCTGATCCAGATTGAAGGAGAGCCTGCTGATTCAGTAGATAAAACCACTGAGCTTCATGATGTGATAGCCAGACACAGGAAGGAACTGCGAGAAGTCAAAGATGGCTACGAGCAGGAAGTTGAAAAGTTGAGGCAGGAAATAGCAAAAGCCAACGAGACACTTTGTCTCCGTTCAGAGGAGAATGACTCGCTTACGAACTTCACGGAGAACTTGAAGAAGCAGCATGAGATGGAGAGGAGTCGTCTCGTGGAGAGGTTTGACCAGGAAATGGAAGAGCTGAGAAGCATGATGAGTCCAGCAAATGGCGACAGGAATCGAGCCGATGACGACGCACCTTTGGATCGTGCCTCGACCCAAACCTCAGCCCTGAAGGAGCGCATCCAAGAGCTGGTGACCCAAGTCTCAGTCATGACCCAAGAGATGAGACGACGCGAAGAGCAGGGCGACATAACCACTCTGCGGCTGAAATACGAGAAAGACCTGGAAAACCTGAAGGTGGAAGTGCTCCTTGTCCTTGCCATCCTCCATCTGTGATGCCTTGTTTTCCTTTGTGGCATTCCCAGATCTCCCTCCCTCCCTCAACATCTACTCCCCTTCCTCCCCTTCTCTCGCTCTTTGTTCCGTAAACCAATTCTCTTCTGTGTTGCATGTTAAACTAACCTGTAGGTTTATGTGATCACTGATGCTCCTATAGCTCTGTATCGAGGAACCCATTTTGTTGGAGCTTTATCACAATTACTTGTATAGCTTAATAATGACAAACGATTAAAGAGAAGCCATCAGCTTCAGAGTCTTTGGAGTCTGGAGCTGATGGTTTCTATTTAAATTTGAGCCTCAGAAATGTATCGGTGCCCCTGAAATGAGTTCCTCTGTTGGTAGTCGAGTGTGCTCAATGATCTAATCCCGGCCTTGGTGGAGTTTTAGGTATAAAGCAAATAACTGAAGCTTTTGTAGCCTTTTACTAAGAATTAAAAGACCGTTTTTATTTTCAGATTAGCATTAACTTTAATTTATATGTCTTTGATCTCCTTTCCTTTGGCTGTTTCTCCTAACTGTTTAATCCCTACTCTGACTGAAGACAACGTAACATTTCAGTACTTTGACAAAGTAAACTCTTGGTTCACTAACTAGATTTTTCTTGAACTTTCAGCTGCATCTCATGGCCATCAGCAGCTAATTGTCAGCACTTGTAGTGACCTACCAGTTCTCTGATAATAAAGGCATGTCCACATGTACAGGAGGGGGGGAATATCCCATTTGGCTACTGTTACATGTGATATGCCTTCAGGAGCTGTCCAAAACCGCATACCTCTGCCAGTGGTGAAAAGGCCCTCAACCCTATGCAGTCCCTGAATCTATAACATCTTGATCTGGAATTCTTTGTAATAAGAGATGATAGTTTGATACGTGTTTGAGAAGAAGTAATACAAAATGTATAATTATGCCTTAACTTAAATGTGAAGGATCTTTCCAAAAATGAGTGGATCCAGGCAGCCCCAGTTATTCATTTCTATGTTGGGCTGCAAATGAGCAAAATTAGAACCAGAAGGCTCGAACCGGCCACAGCTAAAAGGGACGGTGGCAGCAGGATGCCGAGGAATATCAAATGACTGCAGGCTGTGCAGTGTGTGTCATCACTGGCCTGTCCAGCCTAATGACAGGATCTAGACTAGTTTAGGAGCCTGTAACCATGTTTAGATTCATGAATCCAGTGTCCCTTTGTTTACTTTATCAAAGTCAGCATGGCTCACTGAATAAATGGTGTCAACCCCTGACTTATCCCCTCCTCTGCTTAAATTTAAAGTAGGTCCATCCATACTTCTTGAGTAATCCTGCTAACAGAGACACGAACCGGTCAACCACACCTGTTGGACAAAAGTCCTGTTAAACACAAGTTTCCGTGCACGGGTTTTTAAATTTGAAATGCCTACACGAACTTTGAGTTTGTATTGTTCTTTCCCGGGGGGGGGGGGAGCAGTGATTATGGATGTTAGCTTCAGCGTTCTTCATGTTCTGTTATAATGAGATCTGTGGCACCGTGAACGCAGTGGGTGTTGGAGAAAACCAAGTTTAACTCACTTTAACAGGGACAGTTGTTACAATCAGGCTTCATACTTAAACATGACCAGTTCTACATACCCAACAGACCTTTGACCACAGCTGTAAGGGCCTTTTTTGTTGTTGTTTATGTTCCTTCAAAACAGGTCCCATGAAAAGACCAAAACCAGCAGTTTATTGGCTTCAGTTTAGCAGTCGTTACTTAAACAGGAGGAAAGCGTTGTGCGCTTGTCAGGGATTGGTGTTATAGACTGTATATCAAAGGTGCACCCATTCACTGACATCATCCATTGGCTGCTGGAAGGTAAAAACCTGAGGTCTCACATTTTGAAGCCTAAGTTTTGTAACACGTCTGTTAAGTTTTACTTGTGTTGGGTCCTCATATAGTCATAGTTGAGGCATCTGTACCCCCTCCTTGACCCCAGGCAAAGAGGAAGGGATCCAGGCCAAGGCACAGCCGCCAACCAAGCACTCAGATTAGTGGCAGTGAATGCAGGAGGGAAGTAGGGCTGGGTGTTAGATTGGGCAAGTGGAAAGGGCATTGAAGTCTCTTCTTGTGGAAACTTGCACTTGAGTCAACGTAGCAGGATTGAGGATTATTATTCTCCATCTCTTTGACCACTCCATCCGGAGGTGCCAGTTTGGCAGACTGGCCTGGATGTCCTACCTGCAGTGCTGCAGACACCAAGTTATTTAATTGTTTATCATCGTAACTCCACGTTCCATCAAAGATTTAGCCCCAGGCAGATTAGGATTTGTACATTAGCTGAAGAATACAAGTGCTGTTTGGAGTCCGGATTTCTAGAAGCCTGGATATTGTGCTGTGGGCAGGAAATGGCAGCTTTTCTCTCTTACATCTCCTCTCTCATTGTCTTTGCCTTTCTTCAGTGTAGTGTGTACCCTGTCATTCCTCTTAATCCTTTTTGTACTCACACAGGCTCAACTTGCTCATGGCTGACAGGCTCTAGCTTGCGAGATTTGCTGGAACTAAATGGATGCTCTTTACTGGTTTATAATTATAGAAGGGCCCAGGAGGTTTCTTTCCTCCTGCTCAGCTCATGTGATCAGGAGAACCTTTTGGTCCCATTCCCAGGTGACCTGTACACTCACAGCTGCACTGTGCTCGCTCTTTGCCACAGGCCACCTGTGAGAGGGGCTTCGCTGCCATGGAGGAGTCTCATCAGAAGGTGATCGACGAGCTGCAGAAGAAACACCAGAGAGAGCTGGAGAACCTGAAAGAGGAGAAGGAGAGGCTGCTGGCAGAGGAGACGGCAGCCACCATTGCAGGTAAACAGAAATTCATACCATTACCTGCCATACATTCAGCTCATCACAGCTTGATGATAATTCAGTTCAAGAAGCGTTGATTAAAACCTTCTTGTTTGTTATCTCAGCTATTGAAGCAATGAAAAACGCCCACCGTTCGGAGCTGGAGAAGGAGCTGGAAAAGGCTCGCAAGGCCAACAGCAACGCAGAGAACGCAGACATCGAGGAGATTCGCAGGCAGCACGAGTGAGTCCTCCTCGTAGCCACAGCGGCACAGTGTCGATCCAAGCCCTTCAAATTAATCCGACAAATGACGTGCATGTAGTTTTATTCTATAGGATCAGAGTTTGTTGACCTCTGCTGTCCCTTTGGTGATGAGCTAGCAGGTGAGCCACCAGATTGGCTCAACCAGCTGTTGCTTCAGTAACGAGGCCAGCTGTTTACCAGTGGTGTCAGAAAATGCAGGTGATCACTGTGTTTGAGAAGAAAACTGTGAAAAACATTTTTTGTAAACGCGTATCACAAAAAGAAAATTGATTAATATGAGAGTTGAGTTTCTAATTTCTCACACTCATGAACACATCACAGAGGAGGGTACTTTGGTATGCAGACTGGAGCAGCCAAGGATCGAACCACCCACCTTCTGATTGGTGGACATCCCCAAAAGTAATAAAACCTTTACCTATAAATAGGTAATGGGTAAAACCACTGACCCCTGCAGTGAGGTGGTCTGTTATGCAGTGGGGGGCTTTTTGTTGGCGTGGTCTGAGTCCTTTTCCCCTAGCTTTGAAGGATCACTGGAAACCAGCATAAAGTTCTGTCCATGTGAAACATGATCTCTTCCAGAGGACAACAAGCCCGTCCATACGCATGGTTTGAGGATGAAAGTGGTTTGAATCTATATGCTTTGGCCACGGTTGGCGAATCTCGACCCAGCTGAACACCTAATGGGGATCTAGGATTGATACGTTAGACGGCTCTCTCTGCAGCCGCCACCAAAACAGCAAATGAGGCAGTATGTTTGAGGTGGAGGGTGTATCTCCATCCGGTGGAGTTCCAGACACTTGTTCTGTGCTAATGTGATGGCGCCTGGTTACACAGTTACAAAGTCATGTAAATGTCAGAAAAATGAAGCCTGAATAAATCTTTGTTCTCTAAATCCACACAGCACGTAAAGACAGATACACGACTCAGCTTATTTACCTTTTTCAGTTGGCCTGCTTTCACAGACTACAGATATAGAGGGGAAAAAAGAAAGGTAGAGCCACTGTGTTCACGTCCTGCTCGCTGCGCCACTGTGTTAAATAAAACACTGCATTAATTGTATCTAAAGTGAGGATCCCTGTCATGGCAACATAAGAAGAATGTTCCTGTCGACTAATTTACTAAGCCACTAAACGGGAGAAAAGGATCCGACTAGTCCGGAGGTCTGAGAGAGAGGAAACTCTTAGACCTCGTACGAGTACTACATGTGTATTTAAGAGCAGTCTGGAGAAGTAAGGGCTCAGTGTCTGAACTCTTGAGTGTCAGATGGTTGTTCTCATACGTTGCTGCTCATCGTGAGGCATGCATGCAGGCGCTGCGATCAGCAGCTCACCGCCGTGATGCTTCAGTGCAGGTGTCGACAATAAATCCAACTGCACTTCATTTAAAGTCAGTTTTTCTTTGTTGAGTTTGATGCTGGATGAAAGGAGAAGCGCGACACCGGGCTGCGTTAATCTTTAGGCTTTTACTCCTGAAACCTTTTTTTCCTTTCAGCGTGCTGTTGAATTGTCTTTCAGGGAGGAGTTGTGTTCCTTTCAGCGGGAGATTGAGGTGTTGTCAGAACAGTATTCCCAGAAGTGCCTGGAAAACGCCCACCTGGCCCAGGCACTGGAAGCCGAGAGACAGGCGCTCAGGCAGTGTCAGAGAGAGAACCAGGAGCTGAACGCGCACAACCAGGTGCTGCTGCTGCAAACGCCGACTCGTGCACAGATAAATGAGTGTGTCGTGACTGTCCCAGCGCGCCTGAAAGCTCTCTGCCGCTCCGACTGTTCTGATTTGTTTCTGTGGGATGATTTTAGGAGCTCAACAATCGACTGGCGGCAGAAATCACTAAGATGCGCTCCATGACCTCTGAGGATGGAATGGGAGACACAAACACCACAATACAGGGGAAGGAGCTCTACGAGTTGGAAGTAAGGCTCAAGCCAAGCAATTAAATAAAATGCCACGCATGAGTTTCTGGATATAAAGCATTTGAAAACAAGTCTCTGCTAGTAAGGTTTTAATAGCATCACCTGCTCCTCAGGAAATGTTTCAACCCCTCAGAGTGATTTGGCGCTTTATCTTCAGCATATTTTTTCTCCTTGTTTTCCAGGTTATGCTGCGAGTGAAGGAGTCTGAAGTCCAGTACCTGAAGCAGGAAATCAACTCGCTCAAAGATGAACTCCAAGCAGCCCAAAGAGTACATTTTATTTATTTATTTTTTCTTCCTCAGGAATTCTTGAAGGAGCCAGATCCTTTCTCTGAACTGCCAAACAATGTGCTTTCAGGACAAGAAGTATGCAACAGATAAGTACAAGGATATTTACACAGAGTTGAGCATTGTGAAGGCCAAAGCAGAGCGGGATCTGGGCCGGCTCAGGGACCAGCTGCAGCTGGCTCACGAGGCGCTCGGGGAGCCGACGCTGGAGGAGGTGGAGCGAGGAGGATACGGTACCCAAACATACTCCTGTCTCCAAAATACGCCTCATGCTGTGTTATAACTGACTCGCGCACAGACTCGCACGTTATTGTGACTGACACGTTTTCCCTCCAGATATCATGAAGTCCAAAAGCAACCCTGACATCCTCAAGATGGCAGCTGCTGCAGCCAAACGCTCAGAGCGCACCATGAGGTCAAAGGTGAGTTGCCTGTGAACGGGCATGCTAAGACTTTAATTGGTTCTCTATTCCTCAGTGGTGTTAATTCAGTTTCCCATTGAACTCTATCATTCATGATATAATTCCTCACTGAACAGCAGGTGATTAAAGTAGTCCACTTCAGCCTTAAAAGGCCAGAGAAGCTGTTTCCAGTCACTTGCTGCCACCTACAGGTCGCCTGCTGAGTTGCATGCAGTATTGCATGCCCACCAGCAGCATTTTCCTGATCCATGTTTTGATTCCCATCAGAACTGCATTCTAGACATTGTATTACAAATGAAACACCACAGTAGTCTAACACACACTTGCCTGTGTGTCTCCCCCTTCTGTCTTCAGTCTGTGAGTCGAGACATGCCCTGGGACAGTTAGGGCTGCTGAGGACGTGTAGGCTTCCTCCCCCTTCTCCTTTAGGTAAACCAAACCAGACGCACCCACGGGTGGTTTAAGCACACCCTCCTGTCCTCCACCTCTCAAGCCACTCAAAAGATCAGAGTCACAACTGCACATTAGTACGCACAAATACCCCCCCACACACTGGCATGGTGGTGAATTATGTCAGGTTTGGCAGAGTGACTGACTCATCACTGGGGTTCATTATGTGGGTCCTTTCACTTTAGCAGCCATGCACTGAATTTGCTTACAGTAAAATCTCAAACCTAATGACAGCTGTTCAGGTTTGTCAGATAAGTCAACATATGCCTGAATTCTTAATTAATTAAAGAGCAGATAAATCATTAAAATGATACGTAAAAAAAATATTCCACTCTTTCTTTATGATAAAATGAAACTCAGTTTATTTTGTTTGAATCTTTAAATTTTATTTATTTATTTTTTTGCTGAGTTTTTATCTTGGTAGTTATTTCATATTCAGAATCACATTGTGTGTTTTTAAATGGCTGCAACCAGTGGGCTAGACTTTTAAATGCTGCCGTTCCTCCACGAACGGTTGCCGGTTCAAAGATGCTTTTAAGCAGAGCTGCACTCCTGACAGGTGACTGCAAGAGGAGGGCAGCCCTGCTCACCGGCACGGTTCTTTGATGCTAAGCTAGCTACGGTTAATGTTCCAGTGCAGGTGATCTCAGTTCACGGTGGAGTTACCATAATTACTGGTTTACAACTTCACAAACAGTGTTCACGTCAGCGTCTGTTTGTTTTAATGAAACATTCAGTGTGGGAATTAGCACTATGAAAAAGCAGCAGCAAAAGTGAACGTGGCTACCTCGTGTCTCCAAAGTTAAAGATGATTAAACAGAAAATAGACATAATTGTAGACTGAGTTATTTGAGCCCCTGTCTGAAAATGTTTTACTCTTTAAGCACCAAGCTCCCCAAAGTAAACAAGTTATCAATAATGTGCTGAGTTAAGTTGTCTCCCAGCAGCTAACGCTGTAGCAAATTCTGGCAATTACTGTTAGCTGTGTAGCTCAGGGCTAAAATCATTTAGCGGCTGTCATAACTATTAATACTTTGGTCAACTGTAACTAAGCAGCTAGCTTAAAGACTGGTGCTTAGCATAGACAGTGTAGCGGCTGTGACATCACCCTTGTTGTTCTGAAGTCATACCCAATGAGCTTAGCCTGCGTGATTCTCCTTTCTAAAACACACCATAACCAAGATTTGCAAAATGGACTCAATTTCTTTTTTTTTTTATTCAACATGACCCAAAATTAGTGGCTGAGAGCAGCTATCAGAATCAGTCAGGAAGCAGTTTTCAGGACCTGAAGTCTAATGTGATCTTCTGTGCTCCCTTTTCTGTCTGTTTTGGGGCTCCACAGCACAGGTGCTAATGAAGAGTTAGCGGTCAGTGTGTGTGTGTGTGTGTGTGTGATAATCAGCAGGTTACACAGAGACAAACACTGCTTTCTCAGAAACAGCACATCTGTCCAGAGTTCATTCATCATAAACTTCATGAACATCTGCTTTTCCCCCTCTCTGTCCCTCCAGAGTCTGAAGGAAGGGCTGACGGCGGAGCAGAGACTCCACCTGTTTGAAAATAAAGACACTAAGGAGTTCTGACGGTGCCGTGTCACCTTACTGCATGTTTAGAAGCCCACGATATTTTAGCTCTGTAATGACTTATTTAGTAACAACTACACACTGGTCACCACACACAGATTATTATTAAAAACATGCTATGAAGTTTGAATTTCATGTTTAGAGTTTGCATTCCATGCACTTCAGTTAACTGTGACTTTTTCTATTGATTTTTTTTTTTCCCTTAGTGTAAATACTGTTTTTAAATGAGCATTTTTCATGCATACACTAGAACTATGACCGTGTAAGCTACTGTTTTAACTCTCTAGACTGTTGCTAGCCAAAAGCATAAATGTGATGTTCAGTGGCTAAACACAGCTGCATATTGATGAGCAATACTTGCATAACAAAACCGTAGGAACGAGTCTGGCGTTCAGTCTGCACGTTAACGCTCCTCCCCGTCAGTGTTGCTCGGAAAACAAGCTACAGAACAAAAGTGCTCGTCTGCATTGAAGAAGTGCTCGCCCGCGCTGCTGCATCGCGTTACTCCGAGATCAGCATCAAAGATGTTTCTGCGGTCCTTGGAAAAACAAGCCGAGACCCGTGGGCGACAGCTGAATGCATATGGACAAGGTTCACTTTCTATAATTTAAATATATATGAAAATTTATATAGATTTTTTTTTTCTCACTGCAATCATTGGTCCAACTGTGTAGGAGTCGTTGGAATCGGTTTATGTTTGTAGTCCTGTTCAGTGGCAGTCCCTTTGTATTTATTTAAATGTTTGGGATTTTTCTTTCACATTCCCATTCCTCTGTACTCTATTATTGTAAATATAAAGCAAATATACACCAACTGACTACAGGTTTATTAGCAATAAATATTTTTGCACCCTTTGTTCTGTCTGTTTTGGATTTGTTGCACAATGCCTTCTGATTTAATGCATACCAAAAAAAATGCATACGGCAACATCAGGAAGTATTTAGTCAGCATGTATCAAAAAAAAAAAAAAAGCATGCCAACCTGCACTTAAAGAGCATGAGGACAAAACACAAACTGGGCACAATTTTAATCTGGTGAACACAAAGCGTTGCCCATCACCTGGCTAAGCCCTTCTATGAAGTTGCTCCTCAGCAGCAGGAAGAAATGAAGCCACATACGGAGTCTGAGACTGACCTTCACCTTTCAGCACCACAAAGCCGGGCTGGCTTCATCCCAGATTTAGAGCCCTACTGAGTTATCAGCAGGCCGGCATTAGCTGCTTGCTGATATGTTGATGTTGCATTTATAACTGCAGATAAATTAAATTGAAGAAAGTAAAAAGATGGAAGAAACACCCTTCAACCGTGTCGGCTGAACTGCAACAATCAAAGTGGATACAAGCCACTTAAATCTTCAAACTTCCCATTATTTCAACCTAAGGAAACAGCTGTTTTACTCCAGAATTAAATTTCAGAGGTTTTACTCTTGATTTTATTTATTTTTTAATACTTTGGGCTATAAGTAAGTCAAATTTATGACTCAAAACTTTACACATTACTTGTTGCTCCAGTGGTCTGATGAGCTGCTCGGTGCTGTGCTGGTCGAGGGCACTCAAAGCACTTTTTACACCTCAAGCTGCATCCACAGACATACTTACCTGAACCCAGATGGTTGCATCAGAGGGTGTTTGGGATTCAGTTTCTTGCCCAAGGACACTTCAGCACACCAGTGCACGAGCTGGGCATCAAACAACTCACTCTAAATCCTGACCATAAACAAAAGGTGACCGCAGGTAAGAACTGGGTAACCATGAGGAGTGTGAGGAACAAATATAAAGTGACCATCAATCGCCCTCGGTCTGGAGCTCCATACAAGATCTTGCCTCATGAGGTGAGGATAATCATGAGGAAGGTGGGTCAGCCCAAAACTATATGGGAGGAGCTTGTTTATGATCTGAAGGCAGTTGGGACCACAGTCGCCAAGAACAACATCGGTAACACACCACGCCTGCAAGGTCTCCCTGCTAAAGAAGGCACGTGTGCAGTTCCATGTTAAGGTTACTGGAGAACATCCAAGTCACTCAGAGAAGGCCTGGGAGAAAGTGCTGTGGTACAGATAAAACCAAAATTGAGCTCTTTGGCATCAACTCAGCATGGTGTTGTGGAGAAGGAGAGATGCTGAGTGTGACCCAAAGAACACCATCCCCACAGTCAAGCATGGAGATGGAGACCTCATCCTCTGGACCTAAGGGTAAAGGTCGCGGAGGGTTCTTTCAGCATGACAATGACCCAAAACATACTGCCAAGGCAACAAAGGAGTGGATAAAGAAGCAGCACATCAAGGTCATGGAGTGCCCTAGCCAGTCTCCAGATCTCAGTCCTATAGAGGATCTGTGGAGAAAGCTGAAGTTGAGTTGCCAAGCAACGGCCAAGAAACCTGAAGGATTTAGAGAGTCTCTGTAAAGAGGAGTCGGCCAGAATCCCTCCTGAGATGCAAACCTGGTGAAACGTCTTAGCGCTGACAAGGGTTTCTCCAAGTAGTAAGTCATGTTTGGCGCGGGGCTCAAATAAACATTTCATTCAGTGACATGCTAATCAATTTATAACTTTTATGTAATGTGTGTTTTTTTCTGGATTTTGTTTAGGCCAATAATCTCTCTCCATTAAAATGAAGCTATATAAAAAAAATTAGAGATGGTTCATATTTTTGTATGTGAGCAAACTTGCAGATTCAGCAGGGGATCCAATAATTATTTCCTCCACTGTACAACAACACCTACGGTATCTCAGCAGAATATTGTGTCGTCCATCTTCTTCCCCTTATCCGATTCAGGGTCACAGAGCCATCATACAGGAATACATTCACACCTACAGTCAGTGTAGAATCACTAGTTAACCTAACCTCATGCATGCATTTGGACTGCAGGAGGAAGTCGAACTGCCCAGAAAGATCATACAAACTCTACGCAGAAAGGCCTGATTCAGCCCCATGACCTTCTTGCTGTAAGGTGGCACCCTGCACTGTGACAGATGTTGTTCCCATCACCTGGTTTTAATGTTGCTGTATATATGTAAGTGGTACACTAATTGGTGGAAAACCAATCTTCAGCTCAGTTTTTACCATTGTGATATTATTATTTTTTTTTTTTATTATTATTATGAAAACTGTTTCACTGCTGCTCGGTTTTCTTGTCAAGGCACCCGGTATGAGACAGCGCAGCGCTGCAGGCAGTGCTCAATACGCCGCTGCAAAAAAGAAAACATTAAAAGGCGAATTTCTCCTCATCTGTGATTGGCAGCTCTGCTTCAAGGTTAACTTTCTGAAGCTTTGACAGCTTGCATGCAACCATTAAATAAAAAAAATATTTTATCTGAAATAAACACTGGTTTGTATTTCTGTGAACCCTTTTTAATATTTAGACTTTTCTTTTCTTTTTTTTTCTTTTTTGAAGTATTAAACCTAATGGTAGTTGTTTTATTGTGAAGGGAGTGTCCGGAAGTGTTAGATTATGTACAAGTTGACTGCTGCTATCAGAGTAGTGTGTTCCTGGAAAGTGTGTGGATCTTTATTTAATGTAGGGCTTTCTCACTTTGTAGTTTTTATTTGGCTTCGTTAGAACAGATGTGTTGCTGAAGGAGATGCGGGGCGGGACGGATTCTTAACTGGACGTGTATATACGCTGCGATTTCTCCCGTCCGGGTAAGTTTTGATGAGCAGCAGCACAGCGCAGCGCATTACCTCCGCTCTGTCTTTGTTTCATCCAGCCGGGCCTTGCCCCGGCGCTCGCCGTTCTCTTTAATTGGGAGAACGTGTCGCCAAACTGCATGAAAAGTATCCCGTAATTTGATCATTCCTCGCTTTACGTTTTGTTCGGACACATAGTAGAAAGCAAGTCGTCTGTCATTAAATCTTTTAAGACCTACTCTTCAATTCGGAACTAATTTAATACAGCAAAGAACAGCATTTTAAACATTTTTAAATTTCGTTGGCCGCTGCTCTTGCAATAAAGTTACTAACCGCCGCAGTAGTCCGTAACCTGCGGTGTGTGTAGCTGAGCTATAAAAGTTGACATTTTATCGGAATAATCAGACTTTGCGGGAAGTAGACCTCGCCGAAATGGAAAGTGATTGTTGCCGATAAGTAGAAGTTGTTAAATCATGTTCTGTAGTGTATGACATCCAGTCTTGAACCAAAAAGGCCTCGAAGTTCTCATATCTTTAATGCGGTTCGACGTGAGTGAATGTTACCGGAGCTAAGCCGGGCCTAGCTAGCGTGCTAACATTAGCTGTGGCTAAGCTAAGTGTGGTTAGCGGGCTCGACCTGTCAGCTTTGGTGGTTAAAAAGTAAGCCGGCTGTTTGGAGAGACATTACTAGGTAAACGTAACAACTTTTTTTATTCAGAACATGTAATAATATTAAGACAATCTGGAAATAAGCCAAAATGTAAATTTTCAGTTAACCCTTGCCATGTTCTCCAGCGTTAATGAAAGTCAAGCACACGTCAGTTTCCAAGCTAACCTCAGTGGGATGACTTTTTGTTGTAAGGGCTTGTGGTTCAACTCTTTGCTTCAAATCAAATAAACTTAGTTTAAAAAAAGGATGGGGGGGGGGTCAATAACAGTGTAGCAAAGTGTGAAGTCAAAAGGTCAAAAGTAAAACTGACTTGGACTTTTTTCCTGTGCTCAGGAGAGCTGCTGTGCAGTGATGAGATAAACCCACCCATTGATTTTTGTTTATTTCATTTTTTAAATATTTTTTATTTAATTCAATCAACATATAAATAATTCTTATAACAACCAAAAGAAAAATCATGAATGAAAAGGAGCTGAAAGAAGTATAAACTTATAATGTCTGCCCCCATTGTTTCCCAATGTTTATAAGCTAACATGAATATCTTATATATATATATATATATTTTTTTTTCCAACTGCAGTTGTTATGGAGCAGCCACCAGGGAGCATAGATGATCTACAGCCTCAAGACCTCTCCACTTCCTGCATCCCCACTGTGATCGACCTGACCAGGAAAGGGGAGGAATGTGTCCGCAGCTCCGCGGCGGCTCTTGATGCCTTGCAGGTGGTCAAGAGTCCCGGCTGGTTCCCAAACTCTGGGAACAGCAACCCTGGATTACAGGGATTCTCAGAGACCAGCTCCTCGGACATCGCACACCAATCAGGGGATCAAATTCAGCCAGACAATGCCTTCTCGCACACTACAGTCACCCTCTCCTACGTGAGCAGGTCTCGCGTCTTCTCCGTTCAAGACACCCTATCTCAGCACTCACCCCTGTACAGTGTGCCGCCTATCAGCAAGTTCTCCCTCCACCCTCCTTGTGACACAGATAAAGGGCTTGGGGAGACCGGCTATGCATTGAACCAGCATTACTTAGAGCAGGTTGAGAGGCCTGTGGACCTCGCCACACAGGCAGAACTTTTTCAGTCGTTGTCTCAGGCTCAAGAGGGACTAGAGAACAATGTGGGCAGAACCCAGGACTCTCATGAGTGTAACAGTGGGGTCACTTTCAGTGATGACGATGTAGAAAAGCCGCTACAAGGCAAAGAGGACCACAGCCTTACTCGTGTAAACAGCTGGAGTTTAGATAATTGTAATTCAGGGGCGTGTGCCGAATCCTCACCAGAGACGGTCGTCCCTGTCACAGGGAAGGAAGAGGAGAAAGGGGGCTCTGAGGTGCTCTTTCTTATGTATAAGAAACCAGACCAACTGGTTGCTTCAGACAGTGCAGGTGCCAGAGACCTGTGTTCAGTAAGCAGGGAGTACACGAGTCCTCTGGAGGACCCAGTTTCCCCCTCTGCTACCTCACTGGATGATGTGGAGGACGTATTTGTGCTGCCTCAGGCCTCAAGCTCACCCAGCGGTGACAACTCTTATCTCGAGACAGCTGAGGGGGTCTTGTGTGATAGCTTGAGTACAGAAGGGGCCATTCAGCTAAGCTCTGGCACCGGTGACGGCGCCGCAAGGTTGGATTCAAGCGATGAAAGTAAACAGCCAGGCCATAGACGAACGGCTGTCCTGGAGCCTTTGATCGACTTGACTGATGTT
The DNA here is from genome assembly GCA_024447675.2 of Pterophyllum scalare. NCBI lineage: Eukaryota > Metazoa > Chordata > Actinopteri > Cichliformes > Cichlidae > Pterophyllum > Pterophyllum scalare. The sequence continues at coordinate 172,742 of JAMQGT020000443.1, read as the reverse complement.
TGTGGAGCAGAGGTTTCTGAAAACAATCACAAGACTGTTGTTCCTCACATGAACGGGAGCGCAAAGGCGCTAGAGAGAAGTTTGAAAAAAAAAGGCTGCCGGCACGTTCTGGCAGAGGGACGCGCCTAGAGGCCATAGTTATGAACATAAATTCAAGCAGGTATAAAGTATCAGGATGCATACGCACCAGTAACAAAGCGAATGCTTCCCAGTCGACACCCAGTGATTCCACCTTAACCACGTCTAAGAGAAAAGACTCTGTGTTAGCAGGAAAAAGGAAAGGCAGAGTGAAGGTATCTTTCTCAGCGAAACTAACAAAACAGAGAGCAGTAACCCCGCTGAAAAGGGGGAAATCAAATAACCTGAATACTGACAGCTGCAAAGACTCTACCTCTGATTCAGAAATGATCAGCAATTCTAAAAACTTACAGCGCAGCGCACCTCCAAAAAGCCCCAGGTCTGCTGCGCAGAGAGAGACTTCAAAGAGAGAGCCGATGAATGTTTCCCTTCCTGTGCACCCACCACAGACTACCCCCGTGAAGTCAAAGAGGAAAAGCTCCCCACAGTCAAGTCCTCAGTTTGCCGTGCATAAGAATTCAAAGAAGGAGCCCGAGCTGCTTCCTCAGCCCGACCACTCAGTGGACATTCAGGTGGTGAGATTTTCGCCACCGTTAAAATCTCCAAAGAAAAGCAAAGGCAAAGCCAAAAGCAGATCTTCTGCTAGCAAAACACCTCCCAGTGCCAAGATGAAGGCTGCTCACACTCCTAAAAGAAGGCGAAAGAAACACAAACGGGGTCAGTTGTCGTCCATGTTTTCCCCCAAAGAGCCTGAGATCAAGCTCAAGTATGCCAACTACAAGGAGGACAAAAGGGATTCGAGGTCAGACAGTTTCTCTCCGTTTATCCACGTGGAGCGTCGGCAGTCGTCGCCGTCGCTGTGTACTGTGATCAATTACCCTGAGGAGGTGAGGGCGCAGCACAAGAAGGGCCCGCAGCAGCAGCAGGCTAATACCAGCGGCTTCATTTCTGCACTCGTACCCAGCACTTCCTGTCTGCAGCTGGGCCGGGTGTCCGCTCGTGGTCAGCACCAGCGCCCTCTCATCTGCTGCCTGTGTGGGCAGTCGGCCAATGCCATGGACTTGGGGGACCTCCACGGCCCCTACTACCCTGAGGGGTACCAGCCGAGCACCAAAACACCAGCCAGCACTTTAGGCCTCAAAGAGGATGACTACAGTGATTCAGACTCTTCATCCTGCAGCATGAGGGGTCGGGGGAGGAAGTGTGCTGCTGCTCCCGCTTCGCGGGCCCTCAGGCCCGGAGCTCAGCTGAAGAAGAGGGGTCTCTTGGAGAACCACAGACGGACCAGCAGCAGCAGCGCGAGTAGCCCCGCAGCGAAGCGAGCACGGTCAGATGCTAGCTCTGCAGCTGTGGAGGACTGGTACAGCCCCCCCGTGTTGCTGCTAGAGCCTTGTGAATACTGGCTCCATGAAGATTGCGGCATCTGGTCTACAGGCGTGTTCCTCGTGAAGGGCAAAGTGTACGGCCTGGAGGAGGCCGTCAAAGTGGCCCAGGAGACGGTAAATCTCGAGTGTTGCACAACGGCACACGGACACGTGGCTGATGTGATGAAGCTGGAAATGAAAGCAGCATGATATATGTTAATGCTTTGCAGTTGGCTTGTTTTCTGTGCCTCTAGGATACTAATATATTTCAGAGGCTTTCAAAGCACAGTGTTAGGAAATGTGAATAATTAAGTTATTAGGTCAGTTTAAAAAAAAGACTGTAAATTCTTGGTGCAGGGAAAACAACACTGACACACTTTTACTGTTGTTGGCACGGTTTTAACCAGCTACACATGGTCCGTTCCATTTTAAGTCAGATATCATAATTTTCAAAGTCCCAGTCCGAATTTTCCACTGGGACGCCCCCTCGATTTAGAAGTTGGAGCTGTCTCACCAACCACAGTCCAAGATGGTGGCAGTGCGCAAAAATGGTAGTAAAACTGTAAAACGTGTAATCTGTGCTGCCACTGTTGTGTATTTGTGACTGGATAAATAAGCCGTATGCCGGATGTTTTTAAGCGCAAATATACAATCATCGCAGTGTAAATGCTGATGATGCGTGAACGGCTGTACCGCGCTAAGGAGCTAAACAAATCCCTTTTTTTTTCTTTTTTTTTTTCCTTGCTTTTCCAACTGAAACATGCTCAACTCCGGAGTGCCGTCACTCCCAGCTCCAACATGCCGACTTCCGCGGCAAATGGAACGCGCCATTATTCTTAAGGAGAACGACCATCTAATCGCATTCACACGCTAAGACGTTAACCTCGTTAAAACCACCACGCAGCTTTTACCGGCTAAAATGGTCGAAAGCTGATTTGGAAGTTCTAGTTTCTGGAAGTGGTTCATTCGACTGTTTAAGGCCTTAAAAAGAGATCCAAGTTTAATTCACAGTCAGAGTGAGCCATCAGGAGAAATCTTAAGGGCTTACATTATTACACGAGGATGTTAAGTGTACGTTTCAGCACAGTGCCTGCTGTTTGGCGCTTGCTTGGGGCTGAAACCGTTCGGGCCGTATAGCTCGAGCCTGAACTACTAGTTTGTCGTCATCCATTGTTCTTACGCACGCTTGATGGAGTGCAGCAGGAGCGACGAGTGCCAGCATGTCGCTGCTGACACCGGGGTGGGGGTTATGCATAGAAAATAGTGTAGGTGATGGTATATTTTGAACCTGAGCATACCTCGGGGATGTTTTGTTTGCTGCCTGACTGCAGATCAGCTCTGGCATCTTAAGTCAAAGCGTCTGCTGTCCGTTAAGGCGGCGTTCTTTTGGTTTCTCCTGAGGTGAAAAGGTGTTGAACTTGAACCATGAACCTTATAAGTGCCTGACTGCCGGTACATTCAGCCTTTGGGCTGAAGTTTATTTTGAAAGGCTGTCAAAGAGCCTCCCTGTATAAAGTGTGTTCAGTGTATAAATCAGCTTCTGTATATTAAGGCAGATTGTGATGTAAGTAAAACTAAACAGTATGTTATTTTGTGCCGTCTCCGGTCTAATGTCGAAGTAGAAATCACAGCTGTACAAGTGCTGACGGTGTCTTCTCGCCACCTCGTCTGCTGTGTTTTCAGGTGTGTTCAGCGTGCCATGACCCAGGTGCTGTGCTGGGCTGCTTCTTTAAAGGTTGTCCCAACAAGTACCACTACAGGTGTGCTCTGGAGTCAGGTACGCAACAGAGCACAAACTCTTACCACTTCTTTCATGTACACTTTTAAAGTGAATGTGTGTACTTTTTTTTATTTTATTTTAAAAAGTCATAGTCTGTATGTAAAAGATGGACACAGCTTTGAGGTCTGAAAAATGAAGCCAACGTGGAAGTGCCTTAAACCTGCATTCTTACTGCTGGGGGCAGCAGAGTATGCTTTAGGGCGGGGCTACCTCGTGATTGATACGTTTCTGCAGGATCCAGAGTCTCTTGGTTTCTCAGTCAGATCTGTCCCAGGCAGTTCTAAAAATGTGGAGATGGCTGTGCCCGAAACGCTCGGCTCCAGGCTGTGCAGCCGGACTGCACTAACCCAAGGTGGCCAGGTTCATCTGTTATATACAGCCCCCCCCCCCCAGCATGATGGAGCAACTTTAGATTTCTTTGTGCCATCTGCCCCTCTCGCTACTTTTCAAATTTTACGTTTTTCCCCTTTTTTCTGGTGCACATTAATATCAAATGAACTTTGTACCTGTTGAAGTTTAAATTAGAAAACATACACCCACGGCTGGTGCTTTGTGTTCAGTGTGTGTGTGCTCACCGCTCTGAAAATAGCTCCTTTGTGAAGGCCTGTTGGCTCTTATCACTTCCGCTCAGCCTGAAGTTGCACGTGGGGGCGGTTGAACCTTTCAGATGAATCAGTGCGGCGTTGTCAGCTCCTGTTCTGTTCTTGTTCTAGCAGACTGTGTCCTCATTGAAGAAAATTTCTCCATGAAGTGTAAGAAGCACAAGGTGAGCAGCAGCACTCTTTAAAATTATGTGCGTGCACTTTAAAAATGTATATCTTGTAGCCGTTTTAAAAACATAACCTTTTGATTTGTAATCTTTTGTTAGAACAAGACATTCAAAGCGTCCTTCAGGGAACAGATGGGACGAAAGGTGACAGAAACCTCATGAGGTCAGTAAGCCCGTTCTTCCTTTTGTGCTGAGCAACCACAGCATTAAAACCATTGACGGTTGGAATATTTTAGGCAGTTATTTTTCTAAAGCTCATGTATTGGAAACAGGAAATATGAGCATCGTAGGAACCTGAGATAAGAGACAAGGGCAGTTATTTGTGGCACGTGGCGGTTACCTTGGTTTAGGGTCTCTGCTGAGGAGTGTGATCATTTTAGTATAGCTCATTTTATAAACCCACATTACAACTCCCTCAAAAGCAGAACTGAGCATGGTTTTAGTTCAAGCTCAGCCGCAATCCCAGCAAATACAGACACTTTATTGTAGCCTGGGCACAGTGTCCCTCTCTACCCCAGCTCTGACTGACTGCTGCGGCTTTAACTGAACTACAGTAGTGTAATATTCATAGGCAGCCTGTGGGCTTAACATCCATCCATCCATTCTCTTCCGCTTATCCTGTTCAGGGTCGTGGGGGAGGGGGGCGAGAGGCAGGGTACACCTGTACAGGTCACCATCCTGTCGCAGGGCTAACACAGAGAGACAAACACTCACATCCAGTTTAGAGTGACCAATTAAGCTAACCCCGCTCACTGCATGTCTTTGGACTGTGGGAGGAAACCCACGCAGACACGGGGAGAACATGCAGACTCCACAGAGCGAGAGACCCGGGCCGAGGTGGAATCGAACCCAGCTGTGAGGCAGCGGTGCTAACCACCACACCACCGTGGGCTTAACATATTTATCAAATTCCAAAAATGTAAATAAGCAAGTTTTGATTAATTGGAGAGTTGGTTACTTTAACAAAACATGGTTCAGTGTATGCTGAAGCTATGCTAAAGGCCTTAGGAAACACTGAAGGATCTTTCCTTTAGTATTCAGAAACTCCTTCATAAGTAAAAAAAAAAAAAAAAGGCGGTTGGGCTTGGATCCTGACGTCTTCTTTTATATATTTTTTCCCTTCTTTCAGGAAATTGACCTGCAGCATCCCGCAGGCCTTCCCACCGCCTCTGCTGGTAACCATGGCAACACTGGACCAGGGTTGTTCTGACTGACAGCTAACACCCGCAAACCTTAACTTCACCCTCTGCCCTTCAGCTGCACTGTTAACCCCCCGCCGGGCACCGGGGCCGGAGGACCCCAGTCACCGAAGCCTCCCTCAGTCCAGTCTGACGGTACTTATCAGCCCCTCCACCCACCCCCCCACGGACTGAGGAGGCCCGTTCTTGAAGTAACATGCTGACTTTGTCATTTGTGTAGTTATTTATATGGGATTTTTTTTCCTTTTCCTGAATTAAATATGAATAACAATCAAATATATTTAATTTTTTAAAGATTTTCTAAGTATTTGATTATATTTGGTTTATTTATTCTCTTATTGGCTTCTTTAGCAGTTGTCAAAGAGGTTGGATTGTGTGTTGTTTTTAAGTTATTGCTAAAGCAGTCGCCAGTCGAGGAGATTTGGGGACAGAAAGAAGGGGCTGGTGGCTCAAGCTAGTACCCTCACAGAGCAAAGGTACCTGATTATCATCAACACAGCAGGGTTCTGGATTTAATGCAGCACCTTGTTGGATAATTGTTTTTTTTGGTTTCCAGTGCATATTCACCCAGCTGATGTTACTGAGTGAGCTGAGAAGCGTGTATGTATTTGAATGTATTTTCACAGGAAGCACTTTGGCCCTCTGCTGCAGTATTATTGTCTTCTTGACTGCTGCCTCTGAACTTTGTTTGCTCCAGGCTCTCTCATCTGGCGCTTTGAGGCTCACAGGTCACCTTTTGAACTTAAAATAGCTGCATGCAACTGCTACAATGAGACCATGAGGGTATTTTTTTTTTTTTAATTTAATGTGGCTCAAAGCACTTCGGCCTCCCACTTTGGGCTGAGCGTTTCTGCCCGCGTTGTTTGCCTGTACGGCCCTTAAATCGATTTGGATCTTAATAAAACTTCAGTGTGAATTGTTAAGCTCCCTGTTAGGAGTAAAGGAACAACTCGCTGCTTTTGGATTTCTTTCTTTTCATCACCTCAGCAATCCCCCTTAGAATACCGAGGACCACTGAGCTGCTCTTTTGACTTCAGAGTCGCTAAAGACTCAACAAGGAGGGGTAGCAGTTACCTCAGTGCTCACACACACGGCATCTTTGGGTTTCCATCAGTCTCAAACTCAATAGGAAAGGCTGTGCTTGTATTAAGCTTCCTGATGTCTTGACTCGGGCCCATGTGGTGCATGTGAAGAAGCCTTATCTGACTTACCAGAGGTAAATGGAGTTTGTGTTCCTTCACCAGCTTGTGGTGCAACGACAAATCAGTGGATGTACTGCACACGGTGTTCCTGATGGCAGCTTGCATGCACTTTTCTGCTGCAGACTTTTAGTAATAGCAGACATGCTGGGCCGCCTCCTAACGAACTTTCCGACTGCACGGGTGCTCTCCCTGCTCTCTGGGACTCGCTCGAACCTCATGCTGAGATTAGTTCCCAGTGCATTAGTACCTGCTGAATGAGTCGGGAACGTCGGCCTTCCTGTTTTTGCTTTTGTTTTCGAGAGAAAGTCTTTGTGATCAGTGTTGTTAAAGTCTCTGTGTACTTCTCCTTAGCACCATTAGGAGCAGCATTGTGCTGTGTGAGGCCCATTAAGCCATGACTGGATGTCAGCAGACATCCACACAGAGGCAGCTGAAGGCTTTGTCTGCTTGGTGTCTCACCAGCAGCAGCAGGATTCAGCGCACACACCCAGATCTCCTCACCCTGAAAACAGTGTCTGTTCCATTTGTGCCATCTTCCTGTTTTTGCCGCTTTTATATTTTGTTGCAGTGAATTAATGGACTTTTTAAAATCAACTTTTTTTTAATGAGCAGGTGTGACACTGAGCCTGATTTTGCTTTTGTTTTTGTTTTGTCAGTTTCAAGCACTTGTACCAAATAGAGATTTTTGGAATATGTTTTATTCTTAGAATCTTACGAAATGTTTGGATTTTTAAAATTCTGTTGTATGTGTGTTAATCTCAGGGCTGAATCTCAGATATTCAAATGCGTTTTATATGTGTTTCCTTCTCTTGTGTCAACCCCGCATTGACTGGAGCAATGATACATGTAGCAGGATGTGCTCATCTCCTCAGCTGTAACGCCTTTATTTTCTGTCTTGGTTACACGCCACCATCACATTCCAGCTCCACCTCCACGTGTCGTCAGTGACGTGGCGCTCTCTTTTACTTATCTCTTAGGACGTGGACCGCCAACTTCACTGTCACACTTGTTTCGTTGTCTTATTTTATGGTAAATTTTTTTTGTATTGTATTGTCCACCTGTTGGAGCAGAGGTCATGTAATTGTTTAAAAATAAATATTTTGTTCACTGTTGGGCTTTTCTGTATGAGGCGTGCGGCTATTTAAGGATTTATCTTTGACAGAGTGGTCACCTCACTGTAATATACAGCAAATCAGCAGAATGAGCTGTATTCCATTCAGTATGACAGAGATGAAATGGAAATATAGTACACTTTGGTTCCTCCATCCTGCACGTTGACACCATGTTTTTGAGGCGGTCAGGACGGATTTGTGTGGAAAATGACAAGAACAAAAAAAAAATAAAAAATGCAGTTAAGTACTGGGAAATTTCCATTAACAAACTGCGGCCCTGAGCTCGGTTCAAAAGGTGTAATCCGGATAACAACGGGCCGGGTTTGGTAATCCAGTTTTTTCTTCCATGGATCATGTAATCCAGCTCACTTTTGTCCTGTTTGCTCAAATAAGAACTGGATAGAATCCAGATTAGCGGTATTAGGGGGTGCCAAAATTTACGTAAAGGATCCTCGATAAGTTTGATACTGAGTGAAGTACACAGCAATAGATTTTTTTATAATATCCACAACCGTGTTTACCTCATCTGCTTTGTTGTTATAAAGATACAATAATTCAGGCTGAAAATAAGGAAACCTTTTTAAAATATTGAGAACAGAACAGCCAGTGTAGGGTAACATTACATGGTTTTATTTCAAAATTGGAAAGTTTTACAACGAAGGCCTCTGATGGTGAAGTCCTCTGACCTGGCAACCAATAAACATGCGCAAAATGTACCTTAATTACAGAAGAACATATTGTATATATGAAATACGACGCATCATAAATGAACATACAGAATAAGTGCATGAAAAACAATTACGTAAATATACTAGTTACTACAAAGTGCAAACATGCAGTTTGTTATTCTCTTAACCTCTTATGAGTTTTAGTTTTCTTGTTTCACTGCATTTTTTAAAAATTTGATCAGGGTAATCCTGATATTTTCGATCAGTGTAATCCTGATCCTATTTAAATGTCATGAAAAACACAAACTGGATTTTTGATCTGGATTAAAAAAAACAAACTGCATTGGGTTACCTGATCTAATCCAATTGTGTAATCCTGTTTTTTTCCTTTGAACAACCAGATTTCAGGATTTATCCAATTATCTAATTGAATTAATGCTGCCTGATTACTTTTGAACAACTGGGTCCTGGAGGTAAACCGTTTACCACTTGGAAGGTTGATGGTTTGATCCCAACCAACGAACCCAGAGTTACCCCCCCCCTTGCTTGTACAGATGTGAGATTGGGTGAATGGTGCTTGCAGTAGAAAGCGCTCTGAGTGTTTAGCTGGAGTAGAAAAGCACTATGTAAGTACCATTCCATTTACCATTTTCCAAACCCAGGGTGGTATTTTCATTTGTTCGCCTCCTTTGCTGTGAGGGTCTCCCACACGGTCTGCTGGCGCGGGACCGGACGTGTTTCGGCGCGTAGCCGCATGCGGTCACAGCCCACTCGGTTGTTACGAACCCCGCAGCCTAGTATCTACTATTCTGTTACAGTTGTCCCTCGCTATGTCGCGGTTCACTTATCGCAGCTTCACTGTATTGCGGTGTTTTTCTTCTCAAATATATCTGATTCTGTACAGCGGAGTTTTCTCTATATCGCGGGATTTTGGAGAGGGACCTGGTTGCAGCAAGAGAGCGCTGCTATACCTCAACTCTATTCCGGGACTGGAAAGCCAGGTCCCTCTTGGTCACTCCAGAACACAAGAATGTGTACTCTTAAACGGTAAGCTGAAGTCATCATTCTGTGTTATCTGAACAGATAGTTGGTTGTGTAGCATGTGTTAGCCTACCCTTGCTAGCAACGTGAGCGGAGATGACCTGACGGGGTTCAGCATGAAGGAATCTGTGAGATATATTTTAGTGTGGCTGTTGCTTTTGATGCGAATTTAAGTTTATTTTAATGTAAAAGGATATTGAACATGGATGATTCTGTAAAGGAAAATGCGCCTGCTCCGGGCGCCAGGGTGGCTCATGTAAAAAGATATTAGACAATTTGGCCCTTTAAGTTACATTTTTGATATTTCGCTTTCCCCTCCAATTAAGAGGAGTTATCAAAATGTCAAAAAAGCAACTTAAAAGGCCAAATTGTCTTATATTTTTTACATTAAATCGAAGGCCGGAAGTAGGGGGCGGGGCCGGAAGCGTAAATGTTTTATAATGTTGTGGAGTGATAATTTTGTACAGCTTTTTTATTTAAGAAAAAAATCCAGAAAAGTATACTTTCTAAACACTACCTGAAAAAAGTTTTATTTTTTTAATTTAATGATCATTTTGTACACTTTAAGAAAAAAAAATCCAGACATCACAATATATGGGGAAAATTGTTTTGTTGCTGTTCTATTGTTTCAGAACAAAAACTTTTGTTTTGATAAAGAATTTTCTATTTACCTATAAACTTTGCCCAATTCTGTTATGGCTTTTAACTAATTAATAATCCAAAGTAAAGAAAAAAAATCACAAAACACACAAAATTATTCATAATTATTAAAAAACTATCGGTATTGGTATCAGTATTGGCGATACTGGCCCTGTATTTACTTGGTATCGATCAATACCAAATCTTACAGTATTGCACATCACTAATGATGGTGCAGACGGCGTAGGTTCGAGTCCCGACCTAGTCGCCATTTACTGTGTGTCTTCCCCCATCTCCTGTTATGGAGATAAATTTGTTTCAATATTATTTAATCAAACAAAAACTAATCTCAATCAAAAAAATAAATTGTGGTCAAAACTTTCAGAATTGTAATGAAATATTTTTTTGTAATGGAATATTTTATTTTGAAAAAAAAGAAGTTTTGTCTATAAAACTTTTTTTTTTATTCAGTGACTCATTTTTTCTCATGAAGAGGAAAACGTTATTTGCAAAACATAAACTTTTATGTGCGCGTGTCAGAAATCTTTGGTTACGATTTGCAAACTTCTGGTTTTGATGCTCCCTGTTTTTGGTTGAACTCAAAGAGTTTTGAGGGGTGGGAACATGATATCCTGGGCGGGGCCTAAAGACAAACAATGTAAGACATGTCCTTATTGGTTAGCGTTTCCGAACTTTGCAGAGAACTGCGGGGCCTGCTGTTTCGTTTAATCATAAAGTATCGCTGTATTATTTCATTGCAATTTGCAATCTACCACAGAGCACGGAAAGTTGACAAAATAGCTCTATAACGTTAATAGCCAAAGTATACACTGCTGCCTGTCAGTGCTGTAATGTTAAAAGGTTTACTTTCTACATGAATGTAGTCACTGACATCTTCCAACACTGTTGTTTATAATAGCACTATAATAGCACTATGTTCAGCATCTCTCCTTGTCTGCTTCACATCAGCGTCGGATCTCTGCACGTAGTGTGTCTCTGCAGTATTGTGTTTTACTGAAATTTTGTGTTTAAGAGCAAATGAAGTGTTTATAAGAGAGTGGAAAGGTTTATAGGAGTGTGGGAAGGATTTATAAATCCTTAAAATATATCTAAATAATAAAATAAATATAATGCAGCCACTTCGCAGATTTTCATCTATCGCAGGGGTCTCTGGAACGTAACCCCCGCGATAATTCTGGCCCTGGGACAAATGTACAGTAGTTGATGACCTCTGAGGTAGATGATCTGTGATGACATATTTGCGGCCCTTCCTGCACTGATACAGCCCTGTCAGTACAGCCATCCCTCAGTTTGATAGCTGCTCTGCACTGACTCCAGCTGCATGGCGAGTCAGCCTGGTGTGGTACCTTGTTCCTTTCATTCAGAGAACAGAAGTTACGGACATAACACTTCATTCCCTTACAGTCAATTCACTCAGTACAATACATATAATATGGGACATATATACATGGGCCACAGAGCATTGCCGAGTAGGTCCAGGAAAAAGGTCAGAATGAGGAGGTCAGTGTTGAAGAGGAAGCTGCCAGGGCCTCGCTGCCAAGAGACTGATTATCTCTGCACACCACGGCTTTGCTGGCTGCCGAGGGGCCACTAGACTCAGACACACTGCTGATGCCCTCTCTAGAATTGGTGGTATTATTTCCACTGGGGAAAATGCATACAGGAGCATGTCTGGCCATGGGCGTGCTGACGTGACCATCCCCAGGGGTGAAGCACGGTTGGCTATGAAGACTAACGCGGTGTGTACCATAACAGCAGAGAGTGAAACCACATTAACAGGGGAAGGGAGCGTGTCCCTCCCTGCCTATTTATGTAAGAGGCCACTGTTGAATTGTCCATCCTGACAAAGACATACTGGCCCATCAGAACTTGGCAAACATGCTTGAGACTTAAAAACGCAGCTAGCAGCTCCAAGTGTCTGATGTGCAGCTCGTGCTGTGCTGCAGTCCAGACCCTTCTCACTGATGCACCATCACACGAAGCCCCTCACCCCCTTATGGAGACACCTGTGGATACCACCTTGTGAAATAACACCCTCCCAGTCTGGGAGCCCTGGAGCAGCAGCCTGGATTCCCTCCATGGGTGAAGAGCTAACATGCAAGATGTGGTTATCAATACATATAATATGGGACATATATACATATATACCCCTCATCCAGGGGTGATGCAACTCATCCATAACAGTCCAAGTGGTGATATGGCAATCATAGATCCAGCGGAAAGTGAAGGAGGCAGTAATGAAATATGGCCACCTGTGTTCTGAAAAGTCTGTGCACCTGGAAAGTAAGCATATTTCCAGCCTAAGGAACGGGTCTTACGGAGTGATGAATTCAAATTTGAAAATCATCACCATGTATGGAGAAGATCAGAAGAGGGGTACGCAAGAGTCTACAGCCATCTTTAAAACACCGTGGAGGCTTCATCATGATTTTAGTGCTGTTGGGGATGTTGGCAAAATGGATGGAATTCGAATAAGGAATAAAATTCCAATGAATGACGAAGGACTCTTGGAGAAAAAAAAAGAGAACAATACAAATATCACTCCAACAAGAATTGTCATTTTATTGACTAAATCTCAGCTTACAGGAAGACAGTTGTATTGCAAAGACAGAACTGGGTACAAGTTCTAGTGCTGTGGTCATCTACTCACTAAAACTTCACGAAAACCATGATGCTTTGAAACACAGGTATGTCACCGGACAGAAAGACACTGGAACGCCATTACAGCACGTCACAATATGAATGGGCTGAGGAGGCAGCAGTGGCCGACTCAGACACAGGGAGGGCGAAGGTGGCACATGACAAATGCACAGATCACTTTGTAGTTTTGTGTCCTCGTCTGCAGCGTACTCTATACTGTACCGTTCACCAGAACACCGTGCTAATCCACAAGCTCTACTATATCATTTAATATCTTCAAATTAGTGTTGCTGCACAAAATTATATTGACATGAAGCAATAACAATGTTGAGCTTGTTTTTTTTTTTCAAAATAAAGATGTACTTTTAAGTTGTTTTGAAATCTCTGTCTTGTTTTTCCACGCAGCGCTGCACTGTTCTGTTTGCTAACTCATGAACCCTCATTAATCCATCAGAAAGAGCGTGCAGTTGGCTAATAGCATTTATTTTGGATAGCTAGATTAGCTTGGAGACCATTTGTGAAAAACTTGGTTATATTTTCTGAAAAGAGGGTGTAATGTTTTGTACGATAGTATAATAAAAAGCAAACATGTTCTGTTTTAAAGAATGTGGACAGGTCTGACTTTGATAATAGCCGTCAAAATGTTAGCTAGCTCATGTAGCTATTGGATGGATCCATGCTTAGAAAAAAGTAACAAAACAAGGATGCGGATGAAAATTAAAAATTAATTTTTAAATACCAGACTTAATGAAAACTTCATTATGCAAAAAACATCAGGCTGTCCCCTGTACTCTCAACGGGGTCTTACATCAGGGTACTCAAGGCTAATGTTTTTTTTTTTGCTAACACAACAGAACAGATTAGAAAATTATGCTGACTGAACCAAAACAACTTAAATACATTGAATTCAACACCAGGGGTGGTGTGACAAAGATGAAAATTTACCTACAGAGCAGCTTGATGGGGACCTTTTATGCAGTTCATTATTTTTTGTCACAGACATACTGTTACAATGGCAGATGCTCGTATAACCATGGCCAAAGTTTCAAATAATGAGGTCTTTACAATTTTCTGTAAAAGCTCAAACTTAAACTGTTCTAAACACTCTAACACAGTTTGCTTTTTCTAACCTTGAATCTATATGATGTCATGAGGGAGATGATATCTTTAAAATGGTCAATCTGTGAGCACTCCAACCCCACCCACCTAATGTTCAAATCTTCTGTTTATGCAGGGCAGCCAATCAGAAAAAAGTTGTCATAGAGCGAGGGTGTCCTTAAAGAGAGGAGCTAAAACAACTTGTTTCAGACGGGATAAACTGAGAAGTTTCACCAAGACACAGTTTAAGATAAACAAGGATTATTCTGAACTTTATGTAATGCAAAGCTACTCTAATGGAATCAAAGATTAATAAAATGGAGCTGGAAAGGAGCAGAATAGATCCATAACTGTTAGCATAAAAGGAAAAGTGTGACTGGCTTAACCAAAATCTGAATATTATAATGTAAGATCACCTGTAACTTGAGAGAGGCTGCACTGTTTCCATTGGTACCTACTCGGCGCAGGTCGACATGACTTGGCACGGTCTTGTTTTGTTTCCATTGCAATTGAGGACCACCTCAATGTGGGTGGAGTCGATATAGCGGTGCGGGCAGTAGTCTCTTGATGTAATTTGTATGCAGCTCAGAACACAACAATGGATGAGACAGAGGCAAGCTAACATAGCTAATGCTAGTTTAAAATCATCATCATGCATAAGTCCCCCACACAATGTTTTAACGGAGGAAGGTTATCATTGTTAAGTATTAAATTATGTATGCTGTGTGTGCGTTTCAGATGGCTCTCTTGTTGTAAAACTACTGCTGCACACCGTCGGTCTGGGCATTCAACCGATTCTTTGCGCCTCCAGTTTCTTGCTGTCGGGTTTTAAAAATGGCGCGGTTGATTCTGGTGAAGGAGTCGCTCTCATGACTCTGTTAGTGACGACACGCCCTGGCCAATAAGTGGCATGCTGTCTTCCGCGTCACATTTTCGGATCACCTGGGATCGCTTGGAACCCCCAGCTGAGTGAGTACTAAAAAAGTACCTGGTACCAGGTACTAATGGAAACACCTGCAAACCGCGCCAAGTTGAGTCGAGTCGCGCTGAGTAGATACTAATTGAAATGTGGCTTAAGTAGCCCAGAATGGGTAAATAAAGCACAGGCTCTACGTAGGACCTTTTTGGGTTTGAAATGAGGTGACAGCCACCAGAAGTTTTACTAGATGCTTGGAAAGGGTATTGAGCTGCTAGCAATCTGCAGCCTTATCACTCAGTGCCACAGTCCTACGTACTGGTCCTTTAACTGAGGCACAGAAACAGTGTGCATCACAGCATAAAAGGTAGCCGTAGCTTCCATGCCTTTTTACTTCAGCAGAACATTTTCAATAACACCTCCCACACGTCAATATGTACAAAAGTCCTCACGTTGCTTATTGTTGCATGTCATCGTGGGTGTTTTCAGCACTTCACATTTATTCGGGAAAAGTTTGAAAGTCGAAGGATGGTTTTGGCGTGAATTCTGCAAAGAAACACTGACATGACGAGGTCACGCACAGGCTTCATGTGGTCATGTGAGCGAGTGTATGATGCGCTCGGGCTTGCACAGTTCACACTGCAGAGCACGGCGCTGCTCGCAGCTGACAGATGGGGAGCAGTGTCCGCATCAGGACCGTCCTTTGTCCTGAATCAGAGGGCTGCCGATGAGGTCAGAGATGGTCACAAGATGCAGTTATTTACTCTCTCGCCGATCCAACGCATCATGTGGAGTGTGAACTGATCCTCAGTCAGATCCAAGCCGAGGCTACTGACACGTTGTTTGTGGCTGGTATACTAACTACAACTACAGAGTGCTACAGCTTGTGACAGGATAAACACTGAGCAGGGTTTCACAATAGGGCTTCAGCACATACAGTTTCATGCAGGTTTATGTCTGGAAAGCAACATAGGGAACATTCATTCCCATGCATGTGATCCAGCTCTTTTTGCCCCCAAATTATTTAGGTTGATATTCGTGAAGAGTCAAAAAGGAATGGATTACTTTTCTGCTTTTACTTGGAATTTTTTTTTTTTTTAAACAAAACATAATTTAAGTCCCTACGTTTGATTTAAATTCAAATCTCTCGCTTTATGTCTTCATGCTTAGCTTTTTTTTCCCCAGTTCCTGAAGGTGGTGAGATGAGCGCACAACATTAACAGCATTACAAATACATCACACTGGATAGAAACTAAGTATATTCAGATTTTTTTTCTTTTAGCCCTGGGATGTCTCCAGAGTTCATAACAGCAATATTCACTCTGGGACACAATGCAAGAAATTGTGCTACTGCAAAAAAAAAAAAAAATCACATCACAACATTTTACATTTCTTTTTTTTTTTTAAACCCATTTTTACCTCTTTTTTTTTTTTTTTTTTTTGTAAAGCCGATTCAAATTCTTCATGAAGTTTGAGCCACTCGTCATGCAGTTTATAAAACGTGACTCTTCAGTATTTGTCCCCGCCCCCCACACTTAATTGGAGTGGATAAATTTTCTTTTTCAGACAATGAGTTTAAAAGAATGCGCAATTTTTCCGGTTAAAAGTCGGGATGAAAATGTGAACAAAGCAGACAAGATTTTTTTTTGTTTGTTTGGAAAAAGCTTCAAAGGAAAGCCATACAAACGGAATATCAGGAGTGAGTAGAAAAAAGTCTTCCATCAGTGAAGTAGATATGTTTGTCATGAAGAACCGAGACATCAGAAGCCTTCGCTCGCTCTAGCCTGATACGGAATAATCGTCGGAAAACCCGTCGGTCATCTTACTTTGTATTCAGTATGTACAGGAGCAAACCATACCTGTTACACAGCTATACCTCAACACCATATCACAATGTTGAGTCAAATGGGAAACAAAGAGCGCTACCTTACAAAAAAATAGAAAAAATAGATTGCGTAGTCTTTTTTTTTTTTTTACATTGAAATAAATAATAGAATTCTCAAAAGAAAAATGAAACCACTTCTTTTAGACTCGAACACAGCGACACACACGGAAACATTCGCACTTTCACATTTTTGTGAAACATTTAAACCACAGATCACTCTTTTTTTTTTCCTTTTTCTTTTTTTAATCTTATAAGATATTAACTTGAGCTCTGTTTCAGTCAACAAAAAAAAGATCCTTTGTCCCTTGGCTTCTTTAAAAAAAAAAAAAAATCTCGTTATTTGTTGAAGAGCTCGCAGGGTTACAGGGAGTTCGTCCTGTCGTACGTTCTCGTCTTTTTCTTCTTCTCTTTTTTTGCTGCAAGTATTGCTTTAAGGAATACATTTTGGTCTCCTTTTCAGATCAATAGTGATAAACGTTCTAATGTAAGCAATTTTTTTCTTCAATTTTCCCACACTGCATTTGAACACGTCATTGAATTCAAAGGGTGAAACAGGACTCCTTTACAGGACATTCGCCCGATCACAAGGAATTTATGCATTCTGCAAAGACGTCCTCAGAAGTCTTCCCGTGTGTGTGCTCTTCTGTTCCCACGATGTTTAAAACAGGAGGGGTGTTAGTACTTGGTATCGCTTTGTTTCTTTTCCCATGCATGCACATCTACGTGGTTGGATGAGAGGTATAAAAGTGTGTCGGTGAGTCTGTGGCAACGTTCGAGCATGCTCAGACGCAGATTTCTATGGGCGTCGCAACTAGCATGCGGCCGCCGGGTGAACCGGTTTCTCTGGGCATTCGATCGTAGCTGTTGGTGGACGACACGGAGCTGTTGGTGGAAACGGACACGAAATGGTGGCCCCCCCCTGGTTCCATCATCCCTCCTTTGGCCCCACCACCGCCACTCCCCCTCTCCACTGCCATGGGCAACACTGGGGAGCGGGGCGACAGAGTCTGCTGCTTCATCCTCTCCACTAGGAGCTCCTCATCCTCTTCCCCAGATGATGATGATGATATTGTGCCATCCACCTCACCTCGCACTCCTCCTCCACCTCCTCCTTCTCCCACCACCACCACCGCCACCAACTCTCTCACCACCACCTCCAGCAACTGTGTTGCCATTGTTGTTATTGTTCTCCACGTCCAACATCCAGGAGTGGCTGAAGTACCCGAACACCTCTTTGACGGAGCAGCGGCGGTCCTGCTCCACCGAGAGCAGGCGGCGGAACATGCGAAGGGCCTGCTCGGTGAAGCGTCTCCACTGTGAGGGCACCGTGTTTGTCCTCCTCCTCTGCCAGCGGATGAACTCCTGGTAGAAAGAGTCCGAAGGCAGTGCCTTCTCCCAAGGGAAGTTACCAGTCAGCATGCAGAACAGCAGCACACCGAAGGCCCAGACATCAGTGCTGTAGTCCACGCAGAAACCCTCGTGGCGGGACACATCGCAGAGCTCCGGGGCCGTGTAGGGGATGGTGCCGCTCACCTGGAGTGGAAACCCAACAGGTTAGAGACATTGGAAGAAATAATTGACTATAAAAACGTACAGAACAGAAACGCTACTCACTCTTTTCACTGGTGAGCCAGCCCGGCGAGTCATGCCGAAGTCAGAGAGCTTGACCTTGCGGCACTCCCGGTTCAAAATGAGGATGTTCTCAGGCTAATGTCCCGATGGACCAGCTTCTTACAGTGCAGGTAGTCCAGAGCAATCGCTACTTGGTGTACACAGCGCTTTGCCACCACCTCAGGAAGACCAATCTTAAGGACCAGAGAGGAAAGAGCAGTGAGCTTCGTGCTTCGGTTCAGGCAGAGTGGTAGTGGATTCAACGCCATTTTAATCTTTGGATGTTAGGCTACCAGCTGACAAGTAATATCCAATATTTGAATTTTTAAAAGCACCATCAATGAGAAAAGGTTTTTGTGCCCAGCCTAAACACTCTATACTATAACAGTCATCCATGTTTTCTTTATTGTACCTGTATAATACTGATGTTTTTATATACAACAATCATGTTGGTAATTCATAAACTTGCAGCAACTTTTTCAAAGTGCAGTTAATCCTGCTTGGGTAAAAAATGATGACCACTAGGGGGCGCTGGATTAGGCAGTTTTTAAAAATTCTCCATTAGTGGCTTCAAAGTTTTTGCTCAATTCCAGCTCCATATTTTTATTCCTGGATTCTACTAGACCATCCATCCATCTTCTGCTCTGCATTATTCACAGTTCAGAATAATTCATAATCTCTCTGTAACAAACCATTCAGGCTCTTCTCCCTTAAAGGTCACCCCAACTTTAAGCCACATTTATTCTAATTGCCTGCAAATCAATAACCATCTGCATCGTTATCTGTGAATCAGCACCTGTGGAGGGATAATATCGAAGAGGTCTCCTCCCACAGCGTACTCCTGCGCAAACACGTAGTAGTCATCGGTCTCGAAGGCGATGCCAAACATGTTGATGATGAAGGGGCACGGAGACAGGTAGAGGGAGATGCTGTACTCCCGCAGAAAAGACTTCAGCTTGGTTGTCTTCTTCTTCAGGAACTTCAGCGCCATTTTTGTACCTTTTAGGAAAAATACAGTAAGTTTTTATTAATTTTTTTTCTGGTGATATTTTGGTGCTTTTGTTGTTCTTTTACAGCCTTGCAGGTTGATTGTTTCTTTTGTTACTCACGCATTTAGATTTCGATAAGGCTTAAAGTTATAGGCATATTTACTTTGTCAGGTGTACCAGCAACGTCAGTCACTGGCAGTTATGATAAGCGGTCTGCTTGGCCTCACCTTCGCTGTCTGGAGTAGCTGAATTGGATCTCTACCATGTTTGTAGTGTTGGTTCCTTTTGGAGCATTTTTAATTGACCTTTCTAAAAAAATACTAATATTAGTTCTTTACTTTGGACTAATTTGCAGGTATCTATCTGTACATTGCCCCAGTCCAATTTATGAATGCAACTTGCTAACCAAGCTTGCATTAGCTCAGTGTTTCTCAAACTGGGGGGTGAGCCTCACTGGTTGGGGGGCAGGGTCATGACAACTGGGGCGCGAACAACCTGAGAAAAAAGTCATGTGGAACAAATGTTGAACATTGGATTAATTCTCACGGCGGAAACATTAGCGGGTACATTAGCACACCCCTCCCCCCATACCGTGCTTCGCATGGGGCGTAAAAAAGATTTCACCCCGCGAAGTGGGGCGTGATGGAAAAGTTTGAGAACCACTGCGTTAACTGATAGCTTAGCACTCCACCCTCTCATCTGAATATGATGACTTCTGTCCCAGAATCCAACATGGCAGCAGCCAAAACCAAAATGGTAATCAAGGTGCAATCATTAAATCTGTCATTCACATACAGTCTGTGCTGGCTCCTCACCTCTGATCTTGTGAATGACCAGGTCCACCTTGCCATAGGTACCCTTGCCCAGTTCTCTGATCACCTCGTAGTACTTGTTGACCTCTAGTCTCTCCAAGTTCTGGGCAGCAATCAGCTGCAGCTCATCCAGGATGTCCATGTTTGGCTCGGGAAACTAGCGGAGAGGAGCTCATGCTGGGGACTGCTTCAGGGGGAACACCGGGCGGGGAAAAAAATGGGAAACGGACACTCGGGCGGGACAGGAGGGGCAGCAGCAGCTAACAGCTGGTGTCACTGTACAGAAATAAGAGAGGGGGAAACATTTTTTCAATTATATGCAGAATACAGATTTATATATACCTTCATTTAATTTATATGCAACACCTCTGCAACAATAAATATTACCAATAGAATAGGCCTCTCATAAAAATCACTTTGCAAATATGCAATCAAAAATAGTCATTAATCATCTCAAGAGCTTCAGACAGAATATGACCTCGTAAAATGTGAAATGCTAGTAAATTATGTTTTCAGTCGGTGAAAGGTCTGGACTTTAGACAGACCAGCTCAGCACCCGGACGCTGCTACTGCAAAGCCATGCTGTTGTAACAGCTCCAGTATGTGGGTTAGCATTTGCCTTCCATGAAGAAGTCGTCATCTGGATGGGAGTATATGCTGCTCCAAAATCATCCGCATAATGTGTCTACACTTGATAACAAGCCAGATGGTCCCTCTCCTTTTCAGTCCAAAGGACACAGCGTCCACGTTTTCCGAAAAGAATTTTGAATTTTGATTGTACTTTTTAAAATATGATTTTATTTATTAGGGGAAAGAGCTATCCAAGCCTAGCTGGCCCTGTGTGGAAAAGTAATTGCCCCCTGTGTCACCCTTGGCAAAGGAACTGCAATCAAGCATTTGTCATAACTGACAGTGAGGCTTTCACGTCGCCGTGGAGGAATTTTGGTCCACTCTTGTTTTAATTCAGCCACACTGGAGGTTTGAGCATGAATAACATATTTAAGGTTTGAGCCATTCTCAGAGGTGGACCTGCTGCTGTGTTCTGGATCATTGTCCTGCTGCATAACACGAGTGTGTTTGAGCTTTAGGACATCCTCCTCCAGGATTTTCTGGTAGAGAACAGAATTTATGGTTCACCCAGATCCTGCTCCACGCTGGAAGTGATTCACGGTGATGTGGCGACCACAGACCATAGAAAGAGAATGACATTAAATGATTCAAGCGACTGTGGACGAAATAAATACCAGTGACAGGAAGTGGCTGGAACCAGAAGAACAACTGAAGTGACTGCCAGTGGGAGTGGAGAATACCACTGATTGACACATAACTTGGTAATAAATATATTAGAGGATTACCTTAGCAACTGCAGCGATGTGTGAAGAGCGAATTGCTTTTAGTGTACGCAGCTAAAGTTTGGCCTCCTTTACTGTTTTCTTGTTGTCGAGTTCCTGTCTCTGTGTTAGATGTTTTCCAGCTTTATTTTGTAATTCCCAGTCTCCTGTGTTTTACATTTAGTTTTACTTCTTTTGTATCATTTGGCTTAATTAGTTTTAGCTGTTTCCTGTTTCCCACCTGTTTCCTCTTCCCCTGCTTGCCCTCAGTGTGTATAATGTGTGCATCTATAGTCCCAGTTTCCATTTGCCCTTTGTCAGAGCATCTTTTAACCCTCTGGATTACTCTGGATTCTCTTTGCATATGCCTTGTGGACTTTTTGGATTGCTTCATTAATCATAATTTAAGGGAGCACTTCATGTCTTGCCTGCCTTCAGAGTCTGCATTTGGGTCCTCACTTCCTGACAGTATGATCTGGCCAGAATGAACCCAGTGGACTCAAAGATGGGGGAGGTGCTTTGAGCACAAATGGATCTTTTTCAAAAGACATTCATGGACTTTGGCCATGAATACGCTGAAGCTACGTATAGGAGGATTCAGAGGGAATCCACTGAGAAATCTTGGCAAATTGGCTATTTGCTTAACTGGCTTAAGGACTTGGTTAAGTTGACCCTCCATCCAGCTACTCAGCACTCTGCCACCCAGTTTCTTGCCTCACCAGCGCTGCCCCCTTCTCCACATCATTGTCGCCGCAACAGCCCTGCTCGCCTACTGCTTCTCCTCTGCCTGAGGTTCCAGTGATGAGGGTGGGTGGGCTCATTTTTATGCTGGCCACCCACTCACCGATCTTGACACAATTCACTCCCGTGACTGAATTCTCTCCTCTGCTGCTGCAGCCAGCCAGCTCCGTCTCTCAGGCACAAAAGAAGAGAAAACGTGGTCTTTGGCAACGAAATACAGCTCCCCAGCCCATGACCATGATGGCTTCAGTGCAACTGGTCTAATGTTTGATGGGGAAGTGGAGCTGCCAGTATCCAAATTCCATCCCAGTCACTCAGCCCTCCAGTCTCCCCATCACTGCCTGTCCCTTTGCTTGGCCCTGCATATGTGCCAACCACCTGAACTATTCTGCAGCTCTGTCTGGCCCCAAGTCGACCCCAAAACGGCTCCTCTGCCTTGCCCCATAGCTGGGTCAACACCCTGAGTTGTTATTGTAGGGTCTTTACCCACAATACAAAGCACCTTGAGGCGACTGTTTGTTGTGATTTAGGGCTATATAAATAAAATTGAAGTGAATTGAATTGAATTCATAGGTCCTCATTACCCGGCACTCAGCCCTGCTCCATGCCTGGTCCCGCTTTGTCATTTGGAAGCTCCGATTTGCCTGAGCCTGTTCCCCAGGCTCCAACATCCAGAACAGGCTGCTCCTGGCCATCCAGGTGGGCTTTACACAAGCCAACGGCCTCCCACCAGGCCTCCAGAGAGGTGCAGTCTCCCCTGTACATGCAGTTCTGCAGTGACACCAGCCACCAGCCAACCCTCCTGAGGGTTTTTCACCTTCTTTGTTGCTGTTTGTCCTGGTTAGCATCCTGGCTGTTCAGCTGAAAGGTTTTGCAGCCTACCTCCTCCCCTGGGTCAACCCCCTGAGCTGTCCCTCTGCTTGGCTCTTTCCCCTTAATCGTCCATCCTCGCAGGGGCTGGAGCCTGGAGCCTGGAGCCTGGAGCCTAACCCAGCTACCATAGGATGAGATAGCTGGGATTCACACCTATGGGCAATTTAGAACCACCAGTTAACCTAACCCCACCAACTGCATGTCTTTGGACTGTGGGAGAAAACCCACGCAGACATGGGCAGAACATGCAAACTCCACACAGAAAGGCCCGGGCCGAGGTGGAGTCGAACCCAGACCTTCTAGCTGTGAGGCCGGTATTGTGTTCATGTGTTCATGCTACCAGTTAAAATACAAGCTGCTGCATTCTGGACAAACTGCAGGCGGTGCAGAGACGGCTGTTCTGTGCTAAAGTACAGCGGATTACAGTAGTCCAGGCGGGAAGTTACAACAGCATTAATAACTTGTACCAGGTCCTTTTGCAGGGTCTTCACCTCAGCAACAACTGATAAAGTCTAACTTCAGTGACAGTCCTTTTTGTTTTCACTGTTATGAAGGTGTAGGAAATTCAGAGGTGGAGCTCGCAGGACCGAACATTTGAGTCATCTTCTTCTCCTTTACTGAGATCCACTGGGCTGTTGTGAAACATTTTAATGTATAGCTGCACACACAAACAAAAACAGTTGTGTAAATGTAGCCAGTCAGTGCTGCGAGGGAAGCTTTTAGTACCTTGCTGTGATGTTTCCAGGATTTCTTAAACGGAGTGCCACAGGAGGGACCAAGAACCAGTGAGTGGCGCATATGGTGAATTAAATACCAAAACAAACTGCTTAAAAATGCGTTGAAAACTCAGCCAATTATAATCATTACCTCCATAAACATGCTCTTGGAGTCGTGGCTACACTGTAACAATATCCAGCAGCACTGGCAGTCTCACTCAGCCTTTGTTTTAATGAGTTAAAGAACTGCAGGCAATGGGCCAAACTACTATGAAGCATATGGGAGGAGTTCATTTTTAAAAACTGGATGTGTATCTGTAATTAGCATGAGAGACTTAAGGATGTTATGTTATTCAGCATAATACAGTTGTGTTTACAGTGACGCATTGAGCAGGATAACTTTGTTTTACTTAGAATAAGGTCATAACCTCCCTGGGTGCATCCTTTAGCTAACCTCTGGTTCTTATATTGTACTTTTCCACCTGAAGTGCTTCATACAACACGTCTACTTCCTGAGTCACCCGTGTGATCAGCCCTCTCTGTTACTGTGCTGTAATTTGAGTATAAGTTGTCTGTGAAAGGACGGCCACGCTTACGGGATCTAAGCAGGAGCGTGGGATTTGTGATATTTGTGTTGCGTTTCAAGGTCGGCATTGGACAACGTGCCGCCGATACTGAAGCTCACAGCCCGCTGCTCTGATCTGCAGTGATAGCCGCTGAAAATGCTAATTATCTGCAGTGAAGGCTTAAGTCATTCTAAATGCTACTCGCCAAGGGGGATACCAGAGCTGAGCTGTGAGCTGAGTCACACACACACACACACACACACACACACACAAACTAGCCAATAACAGTCCTTTCTAGCAAATCCAGTTCCTGCTGCAGTGTGATCATTCTAAGTGACTGTTTCCTTTATTCTCTCTTCCTGAGCAGCTGGACCTGCCAAGCCCCGACCCCCACTGAATCCAGGCAAATGTGGAGGAACTATAGGAGCGTGCACACACGCACACACAGACTCACACACTCATTACATAACCGAGGTGCTGGAGAGCAGCCATTCTGTATGAGCAGACGCTTGGATCGCTGTCATATTCACAGCACCCTCCTTATCGTCGGCACGCTCCCCGGGCCGAACTGTACGTACTTCGGTCCGATATTCTCCGCACTTCCAGAGAAGGATTACATTTCATTCCACACTCTGCTGCATGCAGTCATAACCTGCTTCTTCACAACGTTAAGTCACCAACTATGTGATCAACTGCTTACACAAACACACACCTTGCCGTCCCCTCTGCAGGCCTCTGTGTTCTCTGTGGGAGTGTAATCTTTTTTGTGTGTGAAGCAGGAAGAGAGGTTGACGCCAGCAGGTGAGGAGGGATGAGTCAGTTTGGGTGATAAACGGCGGTACAGAGAGGATGTACTGTATCTGTCTCTCGCTCTCCTCTAAATAAAAGCTCTTGGGTGCATGTGATAAAAACACATACAGGGGGGGGGGGGTGTTGTAAGCAGAGAAAGTCATTTGTTCCTGCCCAGGATCAGAAGTGCTTACTGTAGCACTGCAGGACGCATGCAGCACTCTGTGTGTGTGTGTGTGTGTGTGTGTGTGTGTGTGTTTGGCTTTTGTTTGATATCATGTAGCAGCTCGTGCAGCCGCCCCCACCCACAGGTAATTAGGTTCATTTAAACATTTTTAAAAGTGCCTAATAATTGAACAAATACTTTAAACAGTAAAGTAATGTAAAAATGAACCGAGTGCATTACAAGAATAATTACAGTTACAAGTAAATATTAAAAGTAGTACTTGTAGCCTCTGCAACATTTTGTCTTATAATTAGCAACAGTTGTCAAGCACTAATTGGCACTAAAGATGATACCAGGGAGTGGAGAGAGAGCCTCACAGCAGACGATCTGATTGTTGAAGTTCTCTAACACTGCCCGGTTAGAATATATTTTATAATATCAACAATTACACTTTATAATATAATGTAGACTCTGGCGTCCTCCCACAGTCCAAAGACACGCATGTTTGGTTAATTGGTGACTCTAAATCGGCCGTAGGTGTGACTGAGTGTGAGCGGTTGTCTGTCTGCAGACTTCTTCTTCTTACCTAATGTGGTTTAACTGAGTTATCGCTTATTTCTAACCTATGTATCCAGTACTCCCTGGGAAGCAGTGTTAATACTGACTTGATTTCTGCCTTAAGTCTGATGACTAGATTAAGTTCCTTGTCAGAACCAGATCAACACATCTCCACTGTGTTCAACCAGTTCATTTAATGGCGGCAAACTCCCGGTCTGCACAAACGGCACAGAGTGAACCTCTGCTTTCACTTTAACCTGGTTTAATGAGATCAAGGTAAAATTCTGTAAAGCACCTTGTGTGGTTAGTTACAGTCAGCAGCAGTCAACAAACCGCCCACCGCTCTTAGAAGTAGAGCTAATGCTAATGCTAATGCTTGAGGTTTTCAGCTTGTATATGTAAACTAGTCACAAAATTTAGGAGATTCTGCATCATTATCTGTTCAATATTCACACCAGCTGATGAATATGATCAGATGGTGTGCGTGTGTGTGTGTGTGTGTGTGTGTGCGCAGTGTAAGACTGGTGTAGCTGAATGAGTCATCAGGTCAGGACAAATGTTGGCTCTGCATGTGGAGGGGAAGTGTGTCTGTCTGTGTGTGCACAGGCTCAGCTTCACCAACAGAAAGAAGTCCACAACCAGCTGCGTTTCCCGAGTGTTTTGCATCAGTGGTAGAAACAACTGCAGAGACAGTGGCTGCACAGAATGAGATCACCATGGTCATCTCTCCCTGTGAGGGCGGGGTGAGGGTGAATGGCAGCCTCCGTCTCACACCAGTGTTTCTATACTTTCTAGTGTTTAGGGGTATAAACACTACATTTATTTATAAATGTATTCATTTGCATTATAAACTCTCAGCGGCCACAGTTTGAACTGTTTGCATGATATATGTGATATTTAATATCCCATGTATCATTTCCTAAATGTTGCCAAAGGCAGGGGTAATTAAGCATCAGTAATTAGTCGTTTGTACGGTACTTTCTACAGTCGTGGCCAAAAGTTTTGAGTATCGTTTTTCAAAAAGTTTGCTGCTTCAGTGTTTTTAGATCTTTCTGTCAAATGCTTCTGTGACTGAAGTATAATTACAAGCATTTAATTAGTTTCAGAGACTTTTATTAATAATTATATTAAGTTTATGCAAATAGTCAGTATTTGCAGTGTTGGTCCTTCCTTTTCAAGACCTCTGCAGTTCGCCCCGGCATGCTGTCAATCAAATCCTGACTGAGCAGCCGTTCCTGATTGGAGTTTGTCCGAATTTGTGGGTTTTTGTTTGTCAGTCTGCCTCCTGAGGATTGACCACATGTTCTCGATGGGATTAAGGTCTGGGGAGTTTCCTGGCCATGGACCCAAATTTTCAATGTTTTGTTACTCAGACGACTTAGTTATCGTTTTTGCGTCATGACTTGACACTAAATCATCACATAAAAGGCTTCGTTCTTCAGACTCTTCTTGGATGGTTGGGAGAAGTTGCTCTCAGAGATTGTTCTTCATTCACGGATGTGTTCTCAGGAAAAACTGAGGAAGCCCACTCCACTGGACTTGAAGCACCCCCACACACATGAACGGTCCCACGATGCTTTACTGCTGGCGTGACACGGGACTGATGGTAGCTCTCACGTTTCCTTCTCCTGTCAATCATTTTTCCAGATGCGCCGAACAATCGGACAGGGCCTCATCAGAGGAAATGACTTCACCGCAGGCCTTTGCAGAATATTGATCTGTCCTCGATGGTTCTCCTGGAGAGAAGCGGTTACTTTCTTGAGCGCCATGAAGCCTTCTTCACAACAACTGGACCTCTCTCCTTGGAGTGCTCGATGACCCGAAATATGGTTGATTTCATGCCTATGAAGCCCTTTTTATGCAAAGCAGTGATGACGGCACGTGTTTCCTTGCAGGTAACCACGGTACAAAGAGGAAGAACAATGATTTCAAGATCCAAACCCCCCTTTCAAAGCATCCAATCTGCCGTCCCGTCAACACACTCACCTGTGCTAACGAGAGTGACACTGAATAAGGTCAGCAGGTACTTGTGTGGCAGGGCTGAAATGAAGTGGAAGTGTTTTTGGGTGGATTTGGTTCATTTTCACATCAAAGAAGGACTCCATCTGTTCATAACGTCCTGCAGTGTATGCAAATTGTCATCACAAAAACTGAAGCTTCTCAAAACCTTCAGCCACGACTGTATCTGTATTATAGTTTTAAGTCTTTTTGTCCATTTTCGACCAATAAATCATTAAGCTGCCCTTGAAGACCTCGCTGGATGTTAACATCTGCACCCCTGCAAGGTTTCATCAGGATTCATCCACAAACTCACACACGCAAGCAAGCGCACAAACGCTGCCAAAAACAACCTCCTCTGCAGGGGTAATTATTTGCTGTTTACATTAAGTCAGCTTCACATCATTATGTGCCACGATCTGCTTATTATTATCCGGGGAATATCTGGGTCACTCAGAGGAATTTGTGAGGAACGTGTCGGCGTGGATCTCTGGACATCGGTCCCATCGCCTCACGCGCAGATCTGTGACGTCTCTGATCGCAGGTGTGAACGGTGCAGTGAGGAAACCAGCCTTTAGTAAAATATTCCTGCACAGATTTTACAGTTACTTAACATGTTATCAGGTACAAACGCAGAAACTATTGATAGTTCATTTTTAAATGCGGCGCTGAGCGTTTTAGCCACTTTTAGCTTTAGCCCTCTCACTAACCCGGCTCTCGCTAACCAGCTCAGGAGCCGTCAGCGGTACTTTAACACGCCCATTACTCTTGTTTCTGCGCAGCACCAAACAGAGTCTCAGAGCTGGGCTAGAAGAGCTAGTTCCCTGGGCAGTTGGCACAGACCACATCAGAGCTGGAAATTATGCCGGAAACATGAACGCTCCTTTTTTTTTTTTTTTACCCTCAGACTGGATTAACTTTGATCTCTGGTCACGTAAATGCCGCTTTAAAGCAGTTTAACCTCCACAGCACGAGGTAAAGATCAGATTAGAGGCAGAGACGGTCATCAGTCCAGAGGTGAATCGCTGATTAATGAATCTCAAAGAAATCAACAGTTGTGAAAACTGATGCATTTTTATAAACTATCCTCATCGAGCAGAGATAAGAAGCACATGCTGTTCCAGCCTTTTATTGTGAAGGGAATGTTTCTGTTTTTATACTGTCTGATGATGCAAAGCTGTGCTATGGTGAACTTTATATGCTAATCAAAATACTAACCCCAAAAAGTCCATTGATAGATTAACGCTGGTGTCGGTCCTCCAGCCCTGGGAACTGTTCTCTCCATCACTCTGTGAAATGCAACGTTCTGGGAACAGACTCAGAATACAGCATGTTCCTTTCAGCTGACCCCAACCCCCCCCCCAGCACTGATGCTCTGTGCCACCAGGTTTAACACTGCAGAAACAGAGCTGCGACCAGGGGCCGCCGCTGACTAAATCCCAGACTGCTTATGCAACCAGCGGGCAGAGCTGACCGCCGGAGCGCGTTCGGCGAGCCAAGGCGGCGATCGCGGCCGCGTCCACCCCCCCGCCGATGCAGCCGTGCTGCCCTCCGACAATTACAGCAGCTCCGTTTTCACTTTTCTTTTCCGTTTCGGTGACCTTTCGCTGCTGATCGATGCGCTGCGGAGACACGCATTCCTGCTTCCCGTGTGAGAAACTGCAGCAACACAAATACTTAGCCTTTAAATGTTCTGAACGCACGCGATTTGTCTTCTGTGTACGAAAAGCTGGCACGATGGGAAGAAGTGGCTGACTGCTGCGCACACACAGACACACACA
The DNA here is from genome assembly GCA_024447675.2 of Pterophyllum scalare. Taxonomy (NCBI): domain Eukaryota; kingdom Metazoa; phylum Chordata; class Actinopteri; order Cichliformes; family Cichlidae; genus Pterophyllum; species Pterophyllum scalare. The sequence goes on along the minus strand of JAMQGT020000443.1, from coordinate 143,399 downwards.
CGATCACAGTTGCTGTGACTGTGCGCGAATGCGCCCTGACAGCGAGCTGTGTGCAAGAGAGAGGAGAGGGAGGGAGGCCAGCACACAGTGGCGAGGACTGTTGAGTAGCAAAACACCAGTCAGTGTGTGTGTCTGTGTGTGTGTCTGTGTGTTACGTGAACAAAGAGTGTGGTGGCCAGTATTTTTGTACCTTGAGCAGGAGAAGCTCCTGATATTGCAGCTGCTCAGTAGTACATATTTACACCTAAGAAAAAGCAGCAGTCCTATTATCTGACTTTATACTGGCACTGATGGCTCATGCAGTGTGTTCCTGAACACTAAAGGGCCACCCCACTCATTTCATTTTGAATTTTGATCAAGTTTAGGAGCTCAAAAGAGACCGATTTAAAAAAGAAAAAGAATGGGCACAATCGAAGCAGCAGAAAGCGATAAATCTGGATTCTTCTGTCCCTAACACAGCACCAACTCAAGCGTAAGCGCCTACATTTCCCACAATTCCTGGTAAACACCCACAACTTTTAAACCTCATTCCTCCAGTTTCTCTCTCGCTCCATTCTTCCCAGTTTGCCTCGTGTAAATGTTCAAGCTGTAACTATGACGGCTTATGTCAAACTTTTCTTCAATGTGGCTGAGCTGAAATTATGAAGCACAGACGGTCGTCCATTAATCTTTCTGCCCACGTTGTTCGAGCCAATCAGCTCCTAGTCCCTGTTCTGCAAAATCATTACTTAAATTTCTCCCCACCTCCACCTCATCCGGGTTGTTCAGTGCATCCTGAAGTATCTGCTTACTCTGCTCCATCACAGTCTCCTCTCTTCACCTTTGATTCCACTCAGTCGTGCTGATTGTCGTTTGAGTCCGAGAATAGAGCATATTGATGAATATGATCAGATGGTTCAGTTCCTGCTGATCTGCGGTGGTGTGTAAAAGTATTTGCCCCCTTTGTGATTTCTTAGTTTTTGCGTATTTCAGATCATCACACAAATTCATTATTACACAAAGATAACCTGAGTGAATACAAAATGCCGTTTTTAAAGGAGGATTTCATTTATTAAGGGAAAAGAAATGTATCCAAACCCACCTGGCTCTATTGGGAAAGTAAATGCCCCCCCCCCCAAGCCTAATAACTGGTTGTGTCAGCCTTGGCGGCGGGAGATGGAGTCCAGAGTCAGCTGGAGGAATTTTCTTGTTTTCATTTTTCCACATTGGAGGGTTTTCCAGCATGAACGGCCTGTTTAAGGTCAAAAGGATCTGAGGTGGACTTGTTGGCGTGTTTCTGATGACCCGAGCTTCAGGGCGCGAATCGATGTTCGGACATTCTCCTTCAGTCAGTTTGTGCCAGATTTAACGGGACTCAAACCTCCCAGAAAGTTCAGCTTCTGTCTCATCAGTCCACCGAATATTTTCCCAGAGTTTTGGAGATCATTGAGATCCTTTGTGTTCCTCTTGGTCAGCAGTGGTTTTCTCCTTGGAGGTCTCCCATGGAGGCCACTTTTGCCCCGTCTCTGTCTTATTGCTGAGTCATGAATTCTGACCTTAACTGCTTTGCTTGCTCACAGGGGGTCGTTTTGGCTGTCGGGTTTTCTCTGTAATTATTGTCTACAATACAAAGCGCCTTGAGGCGACTGTTTGCTGTGATCTGGAACTATATAAATAAAATTGAACTGAGGTGAGTGAGGCCTGCAGTTCTTTAGATGCTGTTCTGGGTTCTTCTGTGACTTCCTGGGTGAGTCGTCGATGCGCTCTTGGGGTAATTTTGGTGGGCCAACCACTCTTGTGAAGGTTCCCCAGTGTTCCAGGTTTTCTCCATTGGTGGATAACGGCTCTCACTGTGGTTGGCTGGAGCCCCAAAGCCTTAGAAAAGGTTTAGTAACCCTTTCCAGACTGAGGGATGTCAGCGATATGTGGCGTACTTCACTTTGTCAGACAGCGTTCTGTTTAACGGATTTCTTGATTCAAAAGGTCTGACAGGAAGTCAGGCCTGGGTGTGGCTAATGAAAATGTGGTTAGTTCATAATTTAACAATCACTTTTTCACACAGGGTCAGGGAGCTCTGGATAAAACCTTCCCCTTAATAAATGAAATTATCATTTAAAAACTGCGTATTGTATTTGCTCAGGTAATCTCTGACTAATATTTGTTTGATCTGAAACGTGTAAATGTGACAAATATGCAAAAACCTAAGAGACCAGGAAGAGGGCAAATACTTTTTCACGGCAGTGTATTTGACCTACATTGTGATCTGTAACGCACCGTGCTGTAGTGCGTCGTACACGTGTGTGTGCGTCTGCTTTTACTTCACATACACATGCATGCATCCAGACAGCGTCCCTCACAGGCAGCGTCTCAGGTTGCATAAATTAGGGGCGCTGCAGCGTACCGGTATCAGCCACAATATTTAAAAATAAGACACTTCTATCATGTTACTGAAACAAATATGATAATAATGTAAATGATCTCACAACAGTAACAAACAGGTTGGCATTATGACCTCGTATTCACCTGTAAAGCCTCAGTCTTTTATCACTTCGTCTCCTTTTTCGTCCTTCATTAAGTCCAGTTGTTCTTGTACATTTTACACACTAAAGTGAAGATTAATTAAGGAAAGAAGGCAAATTCATATAAAATGGCAGAGAATTTTCTTAAAAGGTGTTTTCGAAATGAGAAATAAAACCTTCACCGCCAGAGGGCAGCGTTTTATCTGTGGGTGTGTTTCCAGGTGTGTGCTGCTGTTTAACTGTTGGTGTTTCATTTCCTGCAGAGGCTTTGCCTTTAGTCAGGCCTACGTAGTAACTAAGAATGCCTTCTTAATGATTTGCTTGGTTTAAAGACGTGTTATTGTGGCTGCAGTGGTGCGTGCTCATAGTTCACAGAAGTACAGCCAGACCCTAGCTCGACTTCAGCTGGTATCACGTCAACACAATATACAGATGTTGTGGACATGAAGAGATGCCTTCTGTTAATGGCTTTAGTTAATTTGGGGAGGTTCTGATTATTTTCAACATGCAGATTTAGGCACATTTAGTCACAGATGTATTAACTCTTACATCATTTATGCAAAATAATAAGAGTAAATTGTGTAGATGGGTTACAAGGTGCAAAGCCATCATTTTTCTAAGGAAGCCACAAGAATTGGTGAAGGCCAGCTTGAGAGCAGCAAACACAGGCAGCAGCGAGAGCAATGTAAACATTCTGGTCCTGTCTCACCCCCCCCCCCCCATCACTCTAAGCTTCAGCTTCAGAGGGCCGCTTCATCACCTGCAGTGTGTGTGCTCAGGCAGCACTCACCGGAGGGACAATCGCTGCCACCTTAGTGTCACAGAGATCTGAAGGCAGAGGGAAGGAACACACATGCACCGACTCCTGCAGATACCTGACTGCCAGCCCCCTCCTCCACCTCGTCCTCCTCCTGCAAAAATGCAGGATGCACAGTGGGGGAGTGGAAAGGAGGGAGGGCTTCCAGAGGCTGTGTTCTGATCAATAATACAAATTTCACTACACAATCCGACGCTGTAAACCATCTAAAATGCTGAGAAACAATGATGTCGTTGCTTGCTGCAAATAAATTAGAAAACATACACAAATAGACACAAACACACACCATAAAGAACCAATCACAGCATTGTTGTCAGTGTGAACGCTGCTGTGTGGCACTGGCCTAATCAATGATGCACACATCCTAGTGTAATACACAGTCACTGAGGCTGGTTGGTCAGGGTGTGGGTGAGGATAAACGGAGGAGTCAACTCGGGTTTATTCCTCCACTCACCCTTCAGTTGGTTCCCATATGGTGGCTGTGAAGTCCGCCCTGCTGGCCCAGGCTGCTGCTGGTAAACACACGGGGAGATGTGAGCGCATACTAAGGCCAGGTGAGCCCGGAGAAACGTCTGATGTCGGTGTCCTGCGAGAAGCCTCCGCACATCCGAGCGACGTCCGTGGATATGGTGCCGAGCATCCTGCAGCCTCCTCCGGCTCTGCGTCCTATTGTCTCCGCACCGCTCTGTCCTCTAGGATGGGAGGAGAGGAGAGGAGAGGCAGGGGAGGAGAGGTAGAGCCCTCCCCCTCCTCGCCGCCCCGGCCAATCGCAGCGCTGCTCCGCCGGGAGCCGCCGCTGCTCGCTGTCTCCGTACAGACTATGGTGCCTTCACGGACGGTCGGAAATATAGGATCTTCCAAACAGTCGCAAAAAGAAGCTAAATATGGCAAAGATACCATTAATAAACGTTGTCAACACGTTATACTGTTTATGTTTTATAAAATACCTTTTGGTGATGTAATTTGAGACAGTTTTGGTCAGCATAAAGATGTGTTGTGTCTGTTGTGGTAAAAGTAAATAAAGAAATAAATGAAGGCCTGGGAGGGTGTTGTATTCTAAGAAGTCATTATTTTACATGGGGAAAAAAAATCTGATATCTGATTAAAGTGGAAAGTTTATTTAAAAGCAAACAAAATAACAATATGACCAAACTCAGAAATGTTCTCAGAATAAAGTGTGACTGAAATAAAGTTATTTCCAAATGGCCGCGAGCCAAAATGGCGAGACTTGCTTCAGGATGGAGACTTCTGTGTGTCCAGAAGCTGATCCTGTAATCTAGCAGCCAACCAGTGAAACGGTTAACACAGCAGCTTAAGCTCTTGGAGGAGTTCAGGGCTGCGAGGGGTGTTGATGGGTGTTTAAAGGCAGTTAACAGTCCGACCATGTGTTACTTTTTAACTGCATCAAATCAGTTTGAAACAAAGCTGTAAATAAGAGGAAATCTGGTTGCATATGGCACTAAGTGTAACCACGAGGTCTCCAGTTTGGAACGAGCTGATAAGCTTGGTTACCATATTGTTACAAGGCCGTTCCTGCTTTCATTAACTGTCTTAGTTACTTTTTTTAACAGCCAACAGACGTATTCATTTGAGATCAAAATCACTTCTTAATTGTTTTATATGGTTCTGAGAATCATGTGTTTATACCCCACTCTGCAGTTAATCATTAGTTATTATTAATCTCTGCCTCTCTTCCACAGCATGTCTTTGGTCCTGTCTGTCGCCCCAATCAGTCGCAGCAGATGACTGCCCCTCCCTGAGCCTGTTTCTGCTCGAGGTTTCTTCCTGTTAAAAGGGAGTTTTTCCTTCTGTTGTTGGGTATTACAATATAAATATTGTTGCGTATTACAATATAAATATTGTTGCGTATTACAATATAAAGCGCCTTGAGGCGACTGTTTGTTGTGATTTGGATTAAAATATCTTCAAAAAAATTAGTGCAATTTTAACCATTTTATATTTTCCACATTCACAGAGTAAACTGTCATTGCACATACATTACAGTTTATAGGTCACAGTGAAAAGCCACTAAACCTTCACAGGCAGAGTTTTTCCTAAATTAACACAATAATATTTCGTGTCTGCCCCTGTCTGATTCTTATTTAGATCTAGAAATACTATTAACTTTCCATCAGTCCTGTGTTGTAAAGCTGGCATCACCACTAAAGGAATAATAGTGCATTGCATTTACATCTTTTACATTTTGAAGCAGGTAATGACTTCACTGCAGTTTTCCCACTTTGCAGAGCCTCCCAACGGGCTGAACTGGACCCTGTGGCCCGGCCGATTTTGGCCCTCGGTCCACATATTTGACACCACTGGTCAGGCCGGTGAGCTTTTAACCTCTGGCAGATGATAAACTAAATCTTAAACAATGCCTCGAGGATGCAAGGGTTGTGAGATGACTTTATGGTGTTCTTATCACTTTGTGAAAAATACATTTTAATCTCGAGCCGTGATTTGCCACGGTATATGCTGCATATATGCTTTTTTATTACTATACAGGCAACTATGCTTGTTTCAGTCCAAGACAAATTTCCTCATGTGGACAATAAAGTATAACACAGAACACATGAGGTAGATTATTTTACCTTTCTGATCCAATCTGACCTAAATGGAAGCGAGGGACTCCGTTGCTTAGATCCAAGTGGCAGTATGACCCATGCTTTAGCTTATAATAACAATAAAAAGAACTGAATGTTTGATTTACAAGCTACGCTTGAATGCAGCATGAGTCCAGTACAGAGGGGGGCAAGTATGCAGTGCAAGAGGAGTCCCACTTCTAATATCAGCGTAGTGTTTATGAAAACAAACATCACCTGCTAGTCATCTCCTTTCTGACTCATGCCTGTGGCCTTAAATCACAAAACATCACCACAATATTCAGCTCTCTGCTGCACAATATAACAACAACACTCAAAATATTGTGTTGATCCTCTAAAATTCTTTGGAATATGTTGCATATCCCTGTGCCGCTTTACACAACCCCCCGCTGTTGGCTCATTAGTACATTTTGTGCCTCAGTGTTCCCCGTGACTGATTCTTTGTAGGAAACAGCCCTCTGGTTACCGAAAGGTTGCATCATGGGATGAAAATGGGGAGGTGCTCTCCCCCAGGCAGATTCTGATCTTTCCAGCACTCTTCACATGGGTACTAAGTGTCCTGCTTTGGAAAAATTACCATCCTACAGAAACTACACAGGGTGTGGCTGTCAAAGAGGGGTCCGGAGACCACCATGGAAGGCAGAGATTTCACTAGTTTCCCTTTGGTTCATGATTGAACCAGACAGCATGTCAGGCACCTCTCTTTGAAGACTTCTAATGGATCAGAGAGAACTGGAGCAGAGGAGCTCCTGTAGATGTTCTGCACCATCCAAGGACAGTCTGTTCACCATGACGGTGTAGTTACCAGAGCGTGTGATCGGAGCCACGTCCACTTGATTTGAGTGAACTCTCTGCTGTAATCATTTCATGTGTCAGCGGGGTTAAGGTGACAGAACTCCTCATTACTAAATATGCACCAGAACTGTCTGAGATTATTAGTGTGGGATTAGTGTGGGATTAAAAATGAACTGTGCTGGTTTGAGTCATATTTAGATTCCACTTTGCAAATGAGGTAAAGTTAAAAGTTAGACACAGGGTTCTAAAAGGTTCTGTGCAAGAACCTGGGTACTAATCTAGGATTTCTGTTACAATCCTGAGATTGTTTCCTCTGAGTTGTTGAATGCTGAATCTTGGATTTCTGTTCTAATCCTTAGTTCTTGCATCGCTCCTGTTTTGTCCGTGAGTCCTCTATCTGTGTGATTACTTTAGTTAGCTTCCTGTTTTATTTTGAAAGCTAATTTTTGTGTTTTTACTTCCTTCCTTTGCTCTTATCCGGCTCTCCTCCGGTGGGTTTTCTGGCCTCCTGCCTCAGTGCACCTTGAGGACAGAAGACTGTAATGGAGGATGCACAGGTGCGTCCTCCGTGGTCGTGTTTTTAATAGTGAAGCATGAAAAAGAATAATTGCTGCAGGACAGATGTTTACTGTGATCACACAAACATTATGTAGGCGGAGCTAATGGATAATAGGTATGGATTTATAAATAAGTGGGCATAAATAACTTGAGCTTATTATATAATATTACACTACAGGATCTTTCTAACAGCTCGGTTCTTCTCTTGGAAATACTTTCTTTAAAGATGTAACTGGGGTCAACTTCAAAGAAAGGCAGGTGTGAGACATCAAAGTGAGGTCAGAGGTCAAATGTGACATTTTAAACGTTTTATGGTACTTTCTATATGTTGACAGTACACACCGCACTTGTGAGAATTATAGTTTGTGTTTTAAGGCTTTTTGTCAATTTTCGACCAATAAATCGTTGAGTTCACCTTGACGACCTCGGTGGGTGTGAGCCAAATTTGAATGGATTGTTAAAGTGACCCCACTCTGCACCCCTACAATCAGCATTCATTTAAAACTTTTCGAGCTATCGTGTTTACAGATGGGCTGACACGTACGCAAACGCTGCCAAAAACACGACCTCCTTGGTGGCGGTAACACATGTTTGCTGTAGCTCAGGAGGTAGAGCAGGTCACCTGCCAATCGGAAGGTTGGCGGTTCGATATAAGCCCTTTGAGTGCTCAGAGTAGAAAAGCGCTGCTAGTCCATTCACCGTTTCACGCACCAAGTGCCACGTTTAATTGACCTCACTTTAAAATGATGGCTTGGGATTTCCAATTTCTTCTAAAATGCCTCTGCTCTCGCCCTTTGTCTCCTCCTCACCTCCTCTGGTCACATCTCTGACGGGAGGGACAAAGACACGAGGAGAGGATGCAAGAAAAGGATTCTGGGATGGAGAAAGGGGCGTGTCTGAGTTCACCTGTCGCTTACTACCCTTCTCTCCCTGGTGAGTGTGTTTTTCTTTAGTCAGAGTCATTTCTCCAGTTTATCGTTTCCAATCTTGTCTGGACTTTCATTGTTTCGGATCACCTCCCTCACTGTGCGGAGCCTTTGGTCTTCCCGCCCACCGTCCCACCCCTGCCTTGTCAGCATTATCGCTCCTTATCGCTTTTGAACTAGATCCACATTTTTCACCTATGCTTCCCCTAGGCATCATCGCTATGCAGATGATAAGTTACTAGATACTTAGATACTGGTTACTTAGTTACTTGAGGTGACTGTTTGTTGTGATTTGGTGCAATATAAATAAACCTGAACTGAATAGTTACTTTGAGGCCAGACTACTCCAATTCTTTATGATCTAAAGTTCTTTGAAAAGCCTTCAGTTGTCCCAAAACGCCGAAGCAGAGCCTTCAGCTTTCAGGCCCCTCTTCTGTGAAAGCAGTGCCCAGTTTGGAGTTGGGACACAGACACCCTCTCTAAGATGAAGCTTAAAACTTTCCTTTTTGAGAATGCTTATAGTTACAGCTGGATCAGGTGACCCTGAACCCTCCCTGAGTTGCTGTTACAGGCTCAGGCTTCTGGTGGACATGATGTTAAATGCTGGGATGTTAAATATTGAGTCGCCAACTATTAGTCGTTACCACTCTGAGCCTGGTTCTGCCGGACGATTCTTCCTGTTAAAAGGGAGTTTTTCCTTCCCACTCTCACCAAGTGCTTGCTCACATTGGATCATTGGGCGTTTTCTCTCCACCTCTGAAACGTTGTTGTGAACTGTTGACTTTCAATCCAATAACAGAAACTCTTTAAGACAACACTTTTTTTTTAAAATTTATTTCAAAGACATAAAGGAACGGTACGAAGAGTAAAAAAGGCTAACACATTTCTTAACTTCACTGAATGCTGAAAAGAGTTTAGGAATGAGCAACATGTATCTTTTGCTCACAAGCAGGTAAACATGTTAAACACACACTAGACAATACACAGCTAAAAGACCTAAAATCAGTGCATTTAAAATGAACATTAAAACTTACACAAAATTATTTTAGGCAGCTTGTTTGGGCTGTTGTTGTGCAAATATCTCTACAGGTTTCAGAAGGAGCTACACGAACAGATAAAGAGCCAGGTCTTTAGTGTGGAGATGCTGCGCCAGGTTCTGAATGCGACACAGGCGCACGTTCTGAGCGTCTCCAGCGCTGTACACTCTGAATATGTGGTAGCGCTCCTTCTCCTTCAGTGCAAAGTCCAGCTCATTGGCAGACATGTGGATGAACGACTTCTCTTTCTTTATAGTCGACTTCACTTCCACGTACACCACCACAGGCTCCCCCGCCGAGCCGAAGCTGAGTTTGAAGTCGTAGGGCTGGCCGGTCTCCCCGCTCTCATTGCACCACAGGACGCACGTGGGTCGCCCGGGGTCGCCGCTGTCCCTCCAGTGGCACAGGAAGGAGTTGACCAGCTGCTCCCCCATTCACCGATCGCAGCCACATCCATGACGTCGTCTGATAATACCACCTAAAAAAAACAGAGGCGCCGTTAAGAAAAACTCGATAATCAGCAGTTAGGAAGCCAACACTCGCAGTGGGTGTACTGACGGTCGTGGGTCTCTGGCAGGTGAGCTCCATGTCCTCAAGTGTGGCATGTGGGGGCTGGGCTTTGTTCCACAGAGGGAAGTCCAGGTTCAGAGGAGGACGCGTCTCTGCTGTAGCTGCAGTCCCCTGGAAAGTACCAGAAAGCACCACCGCCTCAGGGGCGGCGCTGACAGAAGGACAAAGAAGAGCGATTAGACAGGAAGAGAGAGACAGGTTTTCTATATGAATATTTCACATATTTTGTGACGGGGGGGGGGGAGCCTACAGGCTGTTTGTGACGTGCTGCTCGTTGGCTGCCACAGCAGGTGGTTCGGACGGAGGACTCGGTGCTGGTCTGGGAGCTGCCAGGCTTTTCTCTCCACCTTCAGCTCCGTCAGCCTCGGCGCTCTCACCCTGCTCACTGCGCTCTGTTGGCGACAGACGACACCAAACGGAAAACGTAAGTTTTTCCAGGACGTACAGTTTGGGAATAATGACGCAGAATTACACAGTGTTTCTTCACTGACGAGAGGCTCTAAAATCCACAGTTAATCCAAGTTACAGCTGGTGGACGCTAACGAGACTGTGCTCTCATGAAGCTCTTTTAATCTACCCTCTAACTACCCCTCTCTCTTTGAGTAGCTCAAGTGTAATGTGATTAATCACCAGCTACTAAAGATCATCTGATGCTTCTGTCTTGACAAACCAGGAGGCACTGGTTTTCATTCTCTGTGGTCCAAGTTCTTGTAAACAGGACTTTGCTGAGATGCAGTGTGGGAGCCAGTGGCTACTGCCTGGCTACAGTTTTATCAAATGCATTTGCTTCTGTAAATAACGACGGAGACAGAAAAAGTAGTTCTAAGCTGTTATCGGTCATCCGGAGACACTCGAAGCTCTGAGAGTTGCCTCCAGAGGCGACATCACTAAACCAACTGATGGCTTATTAGACGGGTTAACTAATAACATCTTCCTCACTAATATGCAGTGCCTTTGATATCTGAGTGTTAACAATTACTGTGCAGGAATATGAATATTGTCAGATCTGCGTTATTAACATGATCAGCTGCAGAAAGATGTTGACTGTGTAACCTGGAGGCCGCGGGGGGCTGGTGATCACAGCAGCAGCAGTGTTAGCTTGCTCCGGATGACTGAGAACCCTGTGCAGGCCGGGCTGCTCTGCAGGTCTGTTGGTGATGCTGCTGCCTCTGAGTGGGTGGGGTCCCTCGTGGCTGCTCCCTCTGGGGGCGACCTCCTTCTCTGGGTCTTGTTCTTTAGGTCCAGCTGGAGGAGGCCACATCTTCATGACAGCTTCCACCACCCTGCTGTCTCCCTGAACTCCTGACAAATGAGACACGTAGTTTTTATGATGCTAAAACAACCAAATTTTCCTTTGCTCTTAAAATCCCTATGAAGTACCTGCTCGACTGCCTCCTGTGTTCTGTATCGGTGCTCGAGGAGGCCAGCAGACCAGCGTCTGTTCCCCGTCCTCTTGTGACGGGTGAGGTGGCTCCACTGGGGAGCTGATGGAGGAGTAACTCCCTGACATAACTGGAGGACAACAGTTTCAGTTAAAGCCAGAGGAGATGAAGGAAACATGGGAAAGAAGCTGTAAATAAGCCACCAATCATCCACAGTGTGAGCCTGTTTATGCCATAAAAGCAAACTGTGTAATGAAAAGGTCTTTGATCATATTAATCCTCGTAGATGTGTGTGTGTGTGTGTGTGTGTGTGTGCGTGCTCTCTGCTGCAGTGAAGGATCTGCTCCTCTTGCTCTTTGAGCCCTGGCAACAGCTGCTCTTTTATGTCACCGCACACAAGAGTGAACAAACTCGAATTAGCATATGCAAGAAACACGCCAGTTATATATGTGTGTGTGTGTGTGTGTGTATGTGTGTGTGTGTGTGTGTGTGTGTGTGTGTGTGTGCGCGCGGCAGGAGAGCGTTAGGCTGAGGCTGCAAAGAAAAACACTTTGAACATTATGAAATGATAATGGAAATGGGGCCAAGTGTCACAGAGAGAATTGAAGGAACTGCAGATGGAGCAGTGAGAGGAAGCAGCAGTGAGCTTTTAGGATTCAGCTCATGCTGCAGTTACAGCACTGAGCTGATGTTCTGCATCAAACTGTGAGACTCTTGCACATCAACACTGGGAGAAAGACACAGATTTTTTCAGGCTATTTTCCAGACATTCTGCACTTTAAACAAAGGTGCACGCTTCAGTCGGGACCACTATCGGCGAAAGAAGATCCTCATTTTCCAATTTAAATTCGGCTCTATGGCTCTACTGTGGGAGCATTAGTGATAGCCCACACCCACACAGGCGACCCAAAATGAAAGTGTGGCGGCGGGTTGCAAAGCGGCGTGCAGTAATTGTGGCGAGGTTCCAGCAGCGTAAATAGCATGCTCTGTGTGAGATTACCAGTTAGACGTGTAGCAGAGTAAAAGCTGAGACACCAGCTTACACGAGCTGACTACGAGAGCAGCTGATCTGCCAGGACCAATGATATGCTGATCTGCTCTCTTAATCAGAGCGACTGCACTCTGAGGGTTAGCGTGCCCTTCTGCTGAACAAACTAATGGAAGAGAGTGGAAGCCAGCGCCTCAACGCTTGGACTTTTCCTTCAACCTTGACCTTTAGAAGACAAGTCTGCTCCATCACATTCCATCAACACAACAATAACGTATCTGTCCAGGTATGACCTCATGCTGCCAGCAGTGACACTGACCCTAGCCACATGCAGAACTAGTGAAAACCAGTCAGAGAAGATGAGGAGGGGAAAATATGAGTGTCCTCCACCTGTGAAACCATTCCTGTTTGGGGGGTGTCTCATTGTTGCCCCTCTAGTGCACCTGTTGGTAATTTGATGAAGACCAAAGCAGCTGAAACTGATTAACAGCCCCCTCTGATACTTACTTGATGCTAAACTCTGAATAAAAAGTTCTCCTTTTATGCTCCTGGTTTGAACCCCTCAGCTGTGGAATCTGCATGTTCTCCCTGTGGTTTCCCCGAGGCCACCCACAGTCCAAAAACATGTATATTCAGTTAACTGGTGATTCTAAATTGGCCACGGATGAGAGGCAGAAAAAGTGCTTAAAGTGTACAGAATAAAGCGCTGCATGAATGTATGATTAAATATGGCTTGTAGTCTCAAGTGCTTTGAGTGGTGAGACTAGTCTAATCGTATCTGAAACTATATTATTTAGAGGGATTAGGTAAAGAAGGTATAAACATATTAAGAGATTAACTAAAGCACTCTTTTCTTGCTCAATTTGTTGATAATTGGAAACATTTTGAATAATCCTATTAAATTTTTGTGAGCGACGGCGCCAAAAAAGCAGCGTGATGTTTGCAGAACTGCAGGCTAGAAATACCAACTACAGGCTAACCAGGAAATATTAAGCATGTTGGATTTTTACACAAGAAGAACAGAGGATCAGAAGTACGAGCAGACCAGAGTCAGTGTCCTAACTTAGTTATTTAAAATCAATAATGAAGTTAACACTAGCCAACATATGCAACTAGTGACAGCAGTCTGAGTAAGAGCGAAATACTAACGTTTACACAAGCGTGCTTTACGTGAATTCAATATTTCATGTTTAACATGGTTACATTTTTTGGGTCTTCTGTACCTCTTTCTGGAGGAATCTCTGGTTTGGGAGGCTCTGAGACCTCCCACGGTTCTTCCTCACCGGGCAGCTCTCTGATGTCCTCTTTGGTCACGTATCTCTTCAGGGCTCTTGGGTCCTGCATATGCAGTTATTACAGTTTAGCACTGAAGACTCTGGTTACAATACATGACAGAGATCAGATTTAATGCTGTAATTATAAGGACGCAATCATAGACTGTATAAAAAAGATGGCCATAGCACCGTGCCGTTTCCCACTGGTTTGTGGACTCTGAATACTGAAACTGTAACATTAGCATTTTGCTCACTGATGATTTTTTTGTTTTTTACATCCATAACTGACCTTATAGGAGTGCTAGGATAACTGCTACACCTAGCAAACTTGGGTAGCAAGCTGCTTTTGTAAATTGTATAGATGCAATGCACAGACACACATACCTGCTGATTACTGCTAAGAGGTGCTAGAATTTCACTAATCAATCTAAAGCCGAATTGTTGTACCAAACTGTATTTGCAAGCCATAATATAACAGTGACTCAGTTCAAAAGGATGTACATGAATGAAATTAAACCCACATTAACCAATGTTTGCATCAGGCTGTAAACATGCTTTTGTAACCAGCCTCAAGTGGCCATTAGGGGAACTGCAGTTTTGGCACTACTGCTTGCTTCAAGTGTTTGCTTTGTATCCAAGAACAATAACTGGATTTCTCTGTGGGGATTACATTCCCGGCACTTAGAAGGAACACACCGCTGATCCGTTTGATGCTCCTACTTCCAAAAACACCACAGAGTAAGACTGCTGCTGAGTACTTTTGGGTTTTCTCTTTTCAGGATCTCGTACCAACAGTGGCAGCGACAGACATTCTCATTAAAACTCTGATGTCCTAATTAACATGTACTTCCAGTCTTCCTGGAATAACTTACTGTAAGTAATAAGTGAATATAATAAGTCGGGAGCCAGATTTCTCCAGAGCCTCTCAGATCCGTCTGCGTAGTGTATTAAAGGAGTGTTACGCTTCAGAATCGTATCATTAATTAATCATTTAAGCCTTTTATTCATTTTATTGACTTTGGAAAATCCCGGAACGGAGCCCAAACCGAACGTTTTATCTAGATGTCGATACTGATTATGTAATGCAGCCCAAAGAAAAGCAGGAGAGAATAATCAGTGGAGAAACATCAGAGCTGAGGCATCGCCGCTGCCGCCACGCTGCTCTACAGAGATGAGTCGGCAAATAACGCAAATGCGACTCTTCTCCGGGGGAAATGGCCGTTACCCGGAGCTACGGTCAGCTCTGTGGTGAGTTTGTGCGAGCGGCAGGATGAAAAAGAACAAACGACTGAAGCCAAGTGTCACTGGACGCGGATCAGCGATCGATGCGGTCACTTACACCGCGCGAGGTGATCAGGCCACTCAGGAAATGCCACAGCTCCTTTTGGTGGCTGCTCTCTGTGCAAAACAATTTCACCAGCTCCCTGAAACACACAGACACACACACAGAGCATTACAAGGCGCTGCAAGATAACAAAACACAAACGCTAATGTACAGGAATGAGGGTCGACTAGATGTTTGCTACACACAGTATAAGTCTATGAACACAAACGGCTTACCCAAGATCGGTCCTTCTTTACGTGACTTAGATACAAGTGAGGGACGAACCTCTGAACTTCAGCAAAGGTTGTATAAAAAAACAAAACAGTCACGGCAGGACCTCAGCTCGCACACTGATGTGAAATTAGGTGGAGCGATGCTTAAATTCAGTAACTTTCATGGTTGCTCAAACTCAAACGACCAACAGCTGCTGATTCACTACAAACGTTTTGCCAGTGTGTAAATATTCCACGTCAGACATAATAATACTGCTGAGGCTCTACTTTGTTTTACCTCCAATTTCAATTTCATATTTTCTAATCACTGCACATAAAACTGCAACGAGAAGGCGAGGAAACCAGAGCTTTATAGAAACACAGCGTAACGCAAACTCAGCTGTTCACACCACGTGTGTGGCGGACTTAATCAAAGTTGGATATTATAAAAATATCAGCGTGATGCTGTTGGCGCGGCACGATTAAGACCTCTAAGAAGGACTCTGACAGAGGAAGTGGATTCTGAGGCTCGATCACGCACAGACCTGCCGATTTCCAGGTCAGCTGAGAGGTTGTCTTTCTGGATGTAGAGCTGTTTCTCATCCTTCAGCAGACAGATGACATCCTGCAGCTCTATCACAGGGTCCTCGCTGTCAGCAACATCCAGCTGGTAGCGAATGTACAGCTTACCCACCTGCAAACAATCAGACCTCTTAGCTCCTTCAGGGCCTTTACATTCTTCTCCTTACACCGAGGTGTGTGTGCGCCTCCTACCTGTGCGAAGTAGAGGTGCTTGATTTTTCCTGCTATGTTTCTGTCGGTGAGCTCTGAATAGACCTCGCTCAGCTCGTCGTGGTGGTAGAGGAACCTCTGAATGTAGGGGACAATCCAGCGCACCAGGTTCTGCATGGACGGGCAGGGCCTCAGGCTCTCAGTCTGAGGGTCACGCCTGACACATCTGGAGAGCCGCTGGATACCACAGATCTCCAGAAACAGGAGTCTGTCTTTGTCGCTGAAGGCAGCTTGTTCTGCTGAGTCTGTTTGAAAAAGAGAGAAACGATAAAAGCAACAATGAGACAATGATCTGGCACAAACAACTAAAAAAGGCAGATGTGAAACAGCAGCAGTGTACCGGCGTTCCCCATTTTGCTCTTGGAAGTGGTCTTCTTCTCTGGTGGGGGCAGGTTGAGCAGACGCACCTGCTTATGAGGTTTGAAGATCTTCTCCAGCTCTTTGCTGTCACTGATCATGGGCTTACGTGCCAGACTCACCCAGTTGTTATCCTTCGTAGGGAAGACCTTCTTATCCGACATCATACCTACCAGACACACACACCACCATACAGATCAGACACACACCATATACAACGCACACGGGCACACAGGATAAACTGCAGACAATTAGCATTTTCTCAGTGTATTACTGTAAAAGGCAGATTAAATGTAAGAAAGTGCTCTGAGACAACACAGATTTACAGTGCAGCGTCGCCATGTAGCTTTTGTGCTCAGTAACGAACGACCAATTTATTTTCGTCGCAGCCTCCCAGCAATCAATTTCATCTCCCTTTGAGCCAACTTTCTTCTGATTGGCCAGCGCTTGTAAAACCGAAAAGGTTTGAACGGCAGGTGGGCGGGGCTTCTGTGCTCAACGCTAGCTGCGTGCCTGAGATGACCGTATCAGGGCTATCTGCTCTCACCGTCATCATATGGACACAAAGGCAGAGAGGAGGGCCGGATTACTCGTACAGCGTCCCAACCAAAGTATTTTAGGTTATGCTTTCAAATCAAAAAGTTAAAAGAATTAATCTTTTGCAACATGTTCTGCAGTCTGACCACCATTTTTTTGGATTATATTCTTACAGACGACATCTTTTGAAAACTGAGATAATAGAAAGTAGCCAAACTAACTATTAGCAGCATTTCCTGCTCGCAGTGCCTCTGTACATCCATCCACTGCTGGATTAAATTCATGCCAAAGAAAACCAAAAACTCAAATGTTCTCGAGTTAATAGAAGCCTCTTTTATTTTTCATCAATCGTAAACAAAATGCATAATCCTCTGGATTAAAATATGTCTATAATGTCCTGTGCTCACATTTGACTGAGGTATGATGCAAGTTGCAGCAATCAGCACTAAGATTTTTACTCTACACCTGCTGCTGTACTTGCTCATTATGCTGATGAGCCAAACCACAGTCTCAGGTTTCCAGTCTTTTAGAACACTAGCGCGCGCCTATGCCTTTCCACCTAATGCAACATCTCTGCATCACCTATTTCCCCCTGACCTGCAGGTGATGCAGGTGGGTGGGCACTAACAGTCTCTTATAGGGCCACTAAACAATGACATGCATGTGTGAGATATTTTGAAGGGAGCATCTATTTATTTAATCTCCAGCCATCTTCTTCTGCTTATCAAAGTCACAGTTGGCCCATCAGATTGTTTATGTTGTTTTAAGTTTATCACCTGAATCAATCGCCGTGGGTAGGGGCTCACCTCGCAACCGGAGGGTCGCGGGTTCGAGTCCCTGTCTGAGCGTGTGCTGTCATTGTGTCCCTGGGCAAGACACTTAACCCACATTGCCTAAGTGTGAATGTGGTTGTGTGGTCGGAGGGGCGAATTGGCAGCCCTGCTTCTGTCAGACTGCCCCAGGGCAGCTGTGGCTACATTAGTAGCTTACCACCACCAAGTATGATTGAGGTGTGAATGAATGGTGCACAGAATTGTAAAGCGCTTTGAGTACCGTGAAAAGTCTAAACTTATCTAAATAATAATTATTATTGTTATTATTTTCCCACAGGTCCTGAAAAAAAAGAGTCCATACAGTACAGTCTGACTGTAAATTACTTCAACACTGAAGCAACAAGCTGCTTTCAAAGCGTGCGGCACACTGACGGCGGTGGCTAACGCTGGATCTCCAACAGAAAGTTTATACTGAAAGAAACATTACTCACCTTTCAGAGTGGAGCAGTAACTGTGATCCAGTTTGGACTGAGGGACTCTTTCCTGATCTCCAGACACTTGAACTTTACACTTTTTAGCTGTGAAAACAATTATAATACTTTATATTAAGCAGAAGAGACGAAGGAAGGCTAGTCAATGGGGAGATGCAGCAGCAGGAGAGAATGAGCTGCAGACAGACGGGACATCCACAGTAAACAACTGTGTGAGTCCCTGAATGCAGGAAAATCGATGAAAGGAAGCGTGGCGCTCTCAATGTTCTTACCGAGTCTGGCGTAGAGCACCGATATGTCCTGCAGCACATCGGCAGTCGGTATGGGACAGGAGGAACAGATCAGTTCCAGCAAACCAACATACTGCTTCATGTTGGGGCTGGAATCCACATTCAGCAGCTGTGCACAAGACACAGAAATATAGATACAGTAGTAGTTTAATTAGGGTGGTGTGGTTTTAACATTTTCCAGCCTTTCGTGAATAAGCAAACAAAGTTGAAATAATACTCTGTTCTAAAAAAATACTAATACTAATGTCACTAGATGATAATTCATAATTCTATTCTATTTTATACGGAGCAGTCAAGACGGTCCAGAATGAAAACCCATCAATCTGCAGCCCAAAAATTGCCCCCAAAGGCTGAGTGAGTCTCTGAAGATGGGCTCTGCTGGGGGGGCTATGTAAAACCACAGGTAACATTAGGTTATTTTAGTTATTAGGCTGCACCACCTGTATTCACACTGATCTTAACCTGCTGGATAAAACCTGTTAGCTTAGCAGAAGGAAATCTGCATGATTCTCACATATTGATTGAAAGCAAACGAACAGCAGGAGATCTGTTTGAGCTAAACAACTGTCTGTGGAGAAAAGGCCTCACTAGATTTAACAGGGCAGCTTACTCTGAGGAAGAAGTCCTTCATCCCTTCCAGTGGACTGTAGAAAGGTAAGAGGACTTTGGGCTCCTGGATGGGGCTGTCTGGTCGGCGAGTGAGCTCTTTGTAGCGCTGGAACATGAACGTTGGGTCAGCCCAGCAGACTTCTTTCAGGTGGTAGAAGCGTCCAAAGCACCAGTTATCATTATGCCTGAGGAAACAAAGCTCTGCTTGTGGCTTTCAAGTGCACTGAGATTAATCTGAAAAGGTGTGCTGAAAATGATGATGGTGGTACCTGTTGTACTCTATGAATACAGCAGGCGTATGCTGGAAGAGCTCCTTCAGGCTGCTCTGGGGACAGTTTTGTTGCAGGTAGGTGTAGACATTGTGGATGTGCTGAACTGTGGAAGTGAAATGTGCCCCTTCAGACTCATCCTCGGGGAGTCTCTGCTCCCCGGCATCTTCCTTTGGTTTGACGCACCACTCCTTCAGGTAGTTAACCACAACATCCACTGAGATAGTTTCTCTCATCCCTACAAGAGCAGGAACACAGTTACAGCCTAACTGTTTAGCAATAGCAACAGAAACAAGTCATCTCCACCATAAGAGGCACATTTTTACCAAGTTTTCTGCTGAACTCGCTGGAACCGATGTTCACATAGTAGACATGGGTCCCCAGCAGGTTGGTGACTTCAGGTGACGACAGGTAGACGGAGCTTGGGCAGAGATACTTCCTTTCCTGCTCGCCTCCCTGCTGTGGGCGATAGGCTGGCACCCATTCAAGACGACACAGGAAGTGGTAGAAGGAGGACTTGGTGCTTTTGACTGGTTGCCCTTCGCTGTCGATCACCTGGGCTGTGAGGTACTGAGAGTAGCAATGTCTGGGAAGAGAAGTGTGACTGTTTGAGAAGTGCCTATACACGGGGTCATTACGGGGTTACAGGGTCACTGGATGACAACCTGTCCAGCTGCTTTAACGACCCAGAAAAGTGACATCGTATTTGCTTTGTTTCCCTCTTCTTAAACGGCAGCAAGGCCGCAGATCACTTATCTCCTGTTCGTCGTTGTCTGTGGACGGGTGTTCTGAAACACTCGATGATTTGGTCCTAAAATGACTCTAAATTTATGTACAGCACTACATGAATAAACGTGACTTGACGTGACGTAAGTGTGCGACCTACAATCTCCTGCAGAGTGTTCATCACTCGGCAGCACGTGCAACATGAATGTACTGATACATTCTCAAGCCAACCCGGTCAGTGCGACGGGTGGCAGTCAAAAAAAATTTAAAAAATAAATAAATTCACGTGTGTGAGCTCGGTTCAGAGAAACTACAAATACACACATTCGTTCCCTGTGTCAGTCTCATGCATTAGTACTTCATTAGGGTCTTTTTTTTGCCATTTAAACGCTCCTTGTTAACCTGGTTAGAGACATTTTTATGTGATTCAGTTTTTCCAAGGTCACTGTTGGAAAACGGAAGCTAAAATTACAAATGGCACCAGTGTGATGCATTTAAGAGCTTTTCAGGAGCCACACCTACAACATCTAAACACTGTAAGCACTGAGAGCATGACGTCAGCTGCTGATAATTCCAACAAAGGAGAGAAAGCAGAGGTCGACACCCAGACAAGCATAAGGAATAGCTGTAATCTAAAGCCTGCAGGGCAGTGGTTGGCAGTCATGCACAGTGTAAATGATAAATGATTCTAACATGCAAAAACGATTTTAGGATCCTTTAATTATTCATCAAATGTGATGTAAAGCAGCAGCTAGTAGGAAAGGCTACAGGAGACATGATTCAGCTGCTCACTGGCATGGGTCTGGGTGACCTCCTTACCTAAACTACTGTTATCTACTCACACAGAAATATAACAGGAACTCATGAGATGGGGCTGCAGTAAAAGCTAAATCCAGATTATGAATATGTGATGCCTCCGGTGAGGTCAAACCCAAACAAAAGCCTGGTGTGTCGCTGCTTTTTATTTTTGTTGGTCTGGGACTAAATGATCTTGAAGGCCCTGGTTTTGAATCTAGCCTGAGGCCTTTCTGTGTGAGGTCTGCAAGTTCTCCCTTCATCTGTGAGGGTTCTCTCTGGGTACTCCGGCTTCCTCCCACATGGGGAGGAATGGGGTCAGGTTAAATGGTGGTTTTAAACTGACTGTAGGTGCGGATGGGCTGGGACAGACTCCGCCCCCGTGACCCCGGACTGGATAAGTGGAAGAAAATGGTAGGATGGACGCCAAACAGTGTCTGCACTTTAGCACAGTAATCACTAAATGGCCACAGCAGAAACAATAGGATCTACTACCTGATGCTGACTAATCTCAAAGCCATTAACGTAGCCATTAGCTCTGACCATTAATTTCCTAAAATGGGACAAAATTCCCCGTAAAAACATTCCACAGGAGGGGGAACATGTTGAGTGTGTGTTTCATTATGTGACTGTTACCCAGTTTCCCAGTTGGCCTCCAGCAGCTCCAGCAAAGCCATTCTCTGCCGCAGCAGGAGGGAGCCCGGCAGCTCAGCTGTGGCCAGGGCGTGAAACTCCTCACAGGGGTAGTCATCGAGCACATAGCCCTCCCCGGGGACTTGGCGCCACGGTGCACTTTCAACTGACCAGGGACTGGAGGCCTGGAGGAGGAGTACGAGCGTTTCACCGTTAATAACAACATTTCATCCAAGCGTTCAAATCGATCTGAAGTCAGTCTGACTGAAGGGTTCGACAGGCTTCCTCACAGGCTTACAGTAACAAACTGAACTGCTATAACTGTCTCATCTCTGGTTTCCCACCAACGCCAGAAACCAAACTAGAAGCAGGAAATTTGATCACATCCAATAAGCGCTGATCTCTGGTGGCTCATGCTATTTTTAATGTTCTCTTCATTCTGATTGGTCCAAAACCCACTTGGTTTAATTGTGCCATAGTCTTTCCATCTTCCAGTTTACACACAGTATAATATCTTCACCGCGGGTTTGAGCTGTCACTTGAGAAATCAGTTTAGACTTGAGAAAAAGAATTGTTGATGCTCACAAAGCAGGAGGTGGATGTACAACGTCTCCAAGTGTCAAGAGCTGGAGTGAAAAGTATCATCAGGTAATTCAAAGAGAGCCACAAAGTACAGAGCAAGCCTGGCAGAGGCAGGAAGCA
This sequence comes from Pterophyllum scalare, assembly GCA_024447675.2. Lineage (NCBI taxonomy): Eukaryota > Metazoa > Chordata > Actinopteri > Cichliformes > Cichlidae > Pterophyllum > Pterophyllum scalare. The sequence goes on along the minus strand of JAMQGT020000443.1, from coordinate 121,441 downwards.
AAAGGTGTCAAAGACTAGTGAGAGACTCCAGAACAGCTGCCAGAAGACTAATGAGCAACTTAGCCAAGTCTGGATCGCAGTCTCAAAGAAGACAGTCACTAGAAGTCTGCACAGGAAGAGGCTGCGAGGGCGCAGACCAAGAAAAACTCCACTTCTGCAGAAGAGACGCCTTCAAGCCAGGCTGAAGTACGCTGAGGACAACCCGGAGAAAGATTCTGCACACTGGAAGTGTGTCCTTTGCTCAGACGAGATAAAACCAGAGCTCTTTGGCCACAGAGCTGCTGCTTGTGTTCGGAGAAAGGCAAAGAAAAAAGAGCACTTAACAGCACTAATCCTGTCACTATCTGCAAATGATCCGGGGCTGAATGACATCTCCTCTTGCCTGCAGTGGTCCCGACTGAATTGTATAAAATATACATACAGTAATCAGACTGTTTCTTTGCTTGATAACAAAACTGTTGAATAATTTTTTTAATCCTGAATGCTTAGCTGACAAAAACACACTAAACTACTGCCGATGGGCGACACATGGCACAACCAAACTGCTAAACCACAGCTAAGAAAAGCCTGACGTTGCTTTAACATCGTTAGCAGTAAAGCGACCCGTTACTGTATATTTAAATAGGAACGATGTTTCCAGCACCAGTCACACGATGACTGACGGCATCATCACACATCCTCACACTCTCCACAGAAGCTGCGGCTCAGTGTAAAACAGGCGTCGTGATTGTGTGAGCTGCACAGCTTCAGCTGTGTGTGAGTGACACCTCCCATCAGCCACCCGTTTCTCTTCTTATCCTCGAAGCAGCTATTGATCTTTCTGGCCCTGGTGCGGCCCATAATCGTTAGCGTCTCCGTCCTTTGATCGCTACCTTGTTCATCGTGATGAGTCACAGATGCAGACATATGTTCTGGTCTTCCTCCGGTCTCCATGCAACCACCAAATATTTTGCCCTTACAAAACGCATAACAGCCTTTTATCATCCGTGCTTACACGCAGAGCTGTCTGATCTTTTGTTGCCAATCTGATTGGATCAATGCAGTGTGAGCTGTGTGTGAGTCCTTTCTAACTGAGGTAACGGGTCAAGAATCTCCATCTCACCAGTTCTGCAGCAGTGAATGTTTGTCTTTGTTTGCAGATGATGAGACCATCTCTGACTCCCAGTTTGCTGAACAGCTCCCTCCACCCTGCCACATCACCGTCTGTCTGCACATAGCAGGGACTCAGCAAGGTCCAATCATAGCCTGGTGAAAGGGAAAGACCACAGGCGCCAAGATGAAGGTTTACAGAAGGAATAACAAGAGAGATGCTGAACCTGATAAAATGTCATCATTAATAGGAGTTATTCAGTCACACAAACAAGGTGCAGAGTTAGTATAACTGATCTACTGCATCACTAGGAGAGCAGTATTAAGACCCCAGGAGAGAAGAGAGCAGGTATCACTGACAACGGATATGACGCTGATCAAGTCGGACAGATTATGATAAAGTTGATTTGGGGTGAAGTTGGGTTGCAAAGTGGTTTACAGATGTGAAGCAACTCTGTGGCAGCTCAATCAGCACAGACTATAAAAGCTGCCCAGCTGAGCCTCCAGTACAACTAATGCCGTACCTGACAAGAGAACAGCTGTTTCATACAAATTCAGCCTCTCTGTCTTTTAGCCCACGGGCCGGGATCGTGATCTTTTTCCATGCCACGTTTTTCCCTTCACTGTGCCTTACACAACACCATACCACTACGCTCATAATTCCCAGTCAGGTCACACTTTCTTTAACGACGGGGCGCAACCCTAAAAGAAGTGTGAGATTCAAAGATTCACGTTTTCTTTTTTTTCAGTGTGTGTTTTTGTGTGTCAGCATTAAAAACTGTGGGATTCTCCCTACCTGGCAGTTTCTGTGGCAGGTTGATGTTTCCGTACTCCTCAGAGAAATGCACCTTTTCATTGGCCGGGCACAGCAGACCCCTGGAGGTGAGGACGGGTACTGCGGTATCCGAGTACTCCTGGCTGGAGGAGGAATGCTGCTTGATGAAAACCAAGTAACTCACAACCACCGACTCAGGCTTCGACTTCATCGAAGAAGGAAAACAGAATGAAAGAAGAAGAAAGAACATTAAGGCAAATTCAATGAAGAAAGACATCAAATCATCACCACTAATCATGTTTGTCATACAGCTGTGTCCAGCTGACTGAAGCAGTAGTGTAGTGTTCAGTTTTTGTTACCTTCCACTTGTTGCTCCTTATTAAAGGGTAGATGTGCTGCTCCAGCAGCTCTTGAGGCTCTAGTTCATGAACCCCGAGTCTTCTGGAGCAGCTCCCGAACCTGCTGACCTTCCAGGGGCTCCAAACAGCTCAGCAGGGAGGGGTGAACCACGCTGACATCCTTGTACAATGCAGACAGTGGTCCTGCGATAGGACGGGTTCGATTAGTACCACCAAATTATAACCACAAAAACAAAACCTGCTGCGTGTTCCACAGACCGTATTTGTGGATGCAGGACTACAGGTTATATAATAACTGAGGAGTTCTTTTGACTGAACATTTCCATTAAACTCTAAAACGTGTCACTCCAGTTCATTTCAGAACAGACTCCCCGTCAGAGACTCGCTTGGAACTGCTGTCGTAGCAAACTGTTATGTGGACGATGGGAACTATGCAAATAGAATGAATTACTCACACACTGTCTTGATTTTTAAGATAATACTACAATAAAGCACAGTGGCCTACTTTTCTGCCTTTTAAGGCTGGCACCAGAAGGAAGGGCTCCCCACTGATCTGTGTGCTGCTCAATATTTCAGAGGAACACTGTGTTTAACTTCGCTGTCTCTCCAAAGCATCGCGCTCACCTCTGTTCACCTCGCCTTGCAGCAGGGCCCGAGGTTTGTGCTGCACACAGGCAGATTTAATCTACAACCGCTGACCCGGAAACCAGCCCGAGTAAAGATTTCTTACATTAATCCTTGTCAACATTATTCCCGGTTTTCAGTGACAAAAGCTTTGTATCCTCATGAACGGAAGCCTTACAGTTATAATCTCATAATCATGTTTTTCCATAGCAAAGAATTTCTCGAGCTTTATCGTTCCCTTGCACACAGAACTGCCAGGTTTAGTTTCTTTGTGTACACCAGTGAGTCTGTGCTGCTCTTACATGCAGCGGTGGACCCACAGGAGGCGGGTTAACGCCCAAAGCTTAGGCACCGTTTACAACCTCGTTAGCAGCTGCGCCATCAAGACGTGCCAAATAAATATCAAATAAATACTCGGTGCAAAAGTAGTTTGCCAATTTTTTGGCCTTAAAGCAATTTCCACTTAAAGTCCCCAGTTCAATCCTTAGAAAGTCCTTCATTGCTATTCTTTTAACTGCTCTCCGCTCAAAATGTTGCACTCTAAGATGAAAAATCGTACAAATATGTATTCAACAAGCACAACCGCAAAAATAACCATGTCATTTTGACACCCTAGAGCGCATCCGGCGCACACTTTAGACGCACAAAAACAAGTGCAGGGTTCTAGGGAATTTTACCAGTTCACTAAACTGCAAGCGCTCGTCCGTTAGCCGGGGGGACCCCCACCCCTCCGGTCGTCCCATAGCACCGAGCTGCCCTGAAGTGGTCTATACTGGTCTCATAGGGGGGGTGATCTAAAAATAGCAGCGGCACCAAGAGGTGCTGCCCAGAGAGACTCCCCATGAAGGCAACGTTGGCAGATTTCTGAGCGTCAGGGAGCTTTATGATCACACCTCATAATTATCCCTCCTTTTTTCACATCTTACAGTCTAAACAATTTCCTGACTCACACATATCAAGAAAACAACCAATGTCACTGTAAGGACAGTAAAGATGTGTCTAACTGAAACCATTTGGATGCTTGTGTGAAGAATAAAGAGCGCAGAGGGAGAGTGAAACATGAGCACTCTGCCTCCTCAGAGACACTAAAACCACTCAGACTACACATTTATTAAAGCCAGCGAGCTGCAGCGGCAGGACGCTTACATCAAAGTGTGAAAATCAATTATTCATGCGTGCCATTCTAAGCGTCTGCTTTGGGTACTGTTTTCAAATACGATGACGCACAGCACATCGCGGGCGCCGTTCCTCAGCCGGCCGAGCGGCTGCGTGCCTGCTTATTCTTAGAAAGAGGTCATCTTCATCTGCAGAAAGCGCACGGGTTTGTCACACACCTACTCGGCCGCCCTGAACGCCTGAGTGTGCTGCCTTCGAAAACAGCAGCAGAGCTACTGACGCAGATCCTTTTAACCTTTTAGAGGGTTCGAAGTTTTTCCCCGCGTACCACTTCTGTAACTACTCAGACATCAGAAAAAGAAGGCTTGTATCCGCTCCACAGTCCGCGTCTGTTTGCAGGAGCGTCTCGATTCAAATGTAACGCAGCGTGCTATTTTTTTACTTCGTTTATGAAGCGCCATAACAACTTCCAGCTTTTGCAAGCATTTCCTGGCTGAGGTTGGTGCGCACAGACGGAGACTTTTACATGTGCACTTCTCACCATCAGCAAGGTGACACATATTTATCCATTTATGTGTTTTTGTTTTGTTCAGTTTCCCACATTTTTAGGAAGCCTGTGAAAGTGTCCTGCTTTTCCTTTCTCCAGCTGATTTAGCACAGCGCAATCATCACATGCACAGCTATAAATTCTCTGCAGGTGCAGAACAATTATCTGCACCAAAGCAGAAAACACACACACAGGCTCTGCTGCCGACTCTTTCTGTTGTACGCTGTGCAGTGTTCAGATTTCAGCTGTTCATTTGATGTGAGAACACCACAAAAAACTTTACACAGTATTAAAAATATGCCGCAGTTTTACTTTAAATGCGTATACACTTAAACATACTCACAGAATGGATACAAATATATAGACACTCACCCTGTGGACACATGGTAAAATATAAAAAGGACTTTGGAATAAGATGATAATGAAGCTGTGGCTTTGTTTTGTTTTTATCTTTTTGTGAGGTCACTTATTTCTTTGTCACCCAGAATCATTCTGGTTTTAGGAGCTAGGAGTGAAGGGCTAGCAAATTTAACACAGTGCACTCACAGGCTATCCTGCTAATTTGTGCTAGAACATAAATAAAACAGTTGTTAGAGAAGGTGAAATTAACTACAGAGTCTATGGGGGCTGTCCAGCTTTTGCAGCAGTGGCCATAGGAGGAACTGCAGCTGTTGGGACTTCTGCAGGCTTCACTCTTCATCCCCAAAGTTTATGCTTCTCCTATTCTATTTCCTGACTTAAAGCAAAGCCAAAGTAAATTCAGATGGAAACAAATAACCAAGATCTAAGCTTGCAATTTAATCTTCTCAGCCTCTCAGCCATTAACTTTGCCACTAATGGAGTTACATTAAAGTTAGAGGATTACCTGTCTGAGCCTGAGCTTTCTTCTTCTTGGTCTTGTTTTCTTCCATTGGGAAGAACACTCCCTCCCCACTTAGTGCCACCACACGCCCATCGGCCAGAGGGATTATGGATAGCTCTCTGAGGGTTTGCAGGATGGAATCTGCCTCTCCGTATCCGTGCTCCAGAGACTCGGAAGTTACAGACCAGCAGCCTGGCTAGCTGACGCAGACCTCCATCTGAAAGGAAGACACAGTGTGGTGTTTAGACTGGCCATCATACAGAACTGAGTCCAAACTGCAGAGAAATGATCTGCTTTTTTCTACTGAATGAAAACAAAATTCAAAAATAAAGACATAAAATACTTTAATAATTTCAGTGTTTAGTGTTTAAATGTAAGAACAGTTGAGTCCTACCTTATGCCTTAAACATAATCAATCACTAATCCAAAAACATCCCCCAAAAAACAAGTGTTACCTTTTCTTTTTAACAAATGTTTCATTATGAACATGCATGGATCATCACAACATAACTAATTACTGAAATGCCCCTTTGATCCTGGACCCTGCTGGGTTTTCCCTGTGAGCCCACATACCACTGTTACTCTGCACATACCTGACTGGATACCTCCCACTGTCATCAGCTCCTTGGCCATGGCTGTGGTCACTATGGTAACATCCGATCCCCGCAGGTATCGGACTCCCAGGTGAGTGAGCAGGGAGGCAGGCGGTGCAGGGCTTAGACCCGGATGCAGGTAGGACAGCGACAGGTGCCTTTCCAACTCGTCCCCGCCGATCACTTCGCGGATCACGGTGTCCTGACAGACGGCCACTTGGGAGGGCAGTTTGTACACAGTCTTTCCATCTGGGAAAGGACGCAGCGAGAGGAATGTTTACAGGGTTACAGAGTTTTCAAAGCTCCAGCATGTTCGTACGCTTTCACAGAAGTAATACCTGAGCTGAGTGTAGGCAGGAAGGCCTTCCCCTTGAGCAGCTGAATAATCTGCCCGGCAACAGGTTTGAAGAAGTCCAAAATCTCATCGGGCAGGGGGATAAACTGCAGGAACTGGCACAGGCCCTTCAGCCCCTTGAACTCCGGGTGATCCTGGAAGAGCGAGAAGATGAAACATGAACTAAAAGATGGAGACACACAGCCAAGATCTCAGTCTGTGAGATCTAATATTAATATGTTATGGACTTTTTCTTCAGTTACCTCAGCTACAAAAAGAACCGGGCCTTTATTGGAAATAGACTTATATTAAAGTGGGAGCCATAATTTCCTGGGATATACCAAATTTACATATTCTTATCAGATTTCATAAACCTCACGGCTCAGAATTTGTTTCATACTGTGATGTATCAAGCATGGACAGGCACACAGATATCTTCCGTTTCCATTTGCTGCATTATGCTGATCATCTCAACATTTTTTGTTGTTATTTTTCCCCATTCCTGCAGATATATGCCTTACAGTGAAGACATCCATGGACTGGAGGAAGAGCTGTGCTATTTCAGACCGAAGCCACTGGTTCCAGGAGCTGTCTCTGTCAACGTCCTCGCGAGAAGAAGGGATGTCAAAGTCGCCTAAACAGGAAATGGGCATCAATTAATGACTGCGCCTCTTCAACGAACAGCCTCCGTGAATTAACCGCTCTCGTCACCTTGGATGATGAAGCGGAAGCCAAAACTGCGAAGGGGCAGGTAAGCGAAGACGGGCTGCTTCTGCGGCTGGCACGCGACGTCGGTTCCTCCGGAGTCACTGCCAAGCTGGAAAGCCAGGGCGAGCTCGGTCGACTCCACATCCTCTTTGATCTGAAGGAGGGACAGATCGATGTCAGCAGCAACTCGCAAACAGGCCGACTTCTTAAAGGAATGGGTGCGTAGGAGGAACAGTGAGGCTACTGGGAAACTAAACAGGAGCACAGGATGTCTCAAACATGCTCTGCCACTCAGCTGTGTTCATTCTCTTACATAACGGCAGGTAACAGGATGCTGCCTCTGGGGAATCAAAGAAGGAAGACAGTTGAAGAAGTAAAATCAGGCAGTATTACAGAACCACTCATTAAAATCAGTTTGGTGGTGTTTATCTGCCCGAGTGTATGAAAACACTATCTAATGAAAGAGTTTTCACCAAGTCTGAAGGAAAGACATTTTCGACAGATCTTCAGGAGCACATCAGAGAAACGCAAAGCTGCAAAAGATTTTTATTTAAGCCCCGCGAAGGAGAGAATATTGGAACAGATGGCGACTTATTGTTCTGAAATCCAAATATGATGTGTGTGCCTGAAGAGGCTGAGTTGTGGGAGTCACCTTCTTAGCCGTGTGCTTCAGCGTGGTTTTGACCACGAGCCAGCGCTCGGTACCCTCCGTGTGTTCCACCTCGAGAACATTGTGACTGAGATCTTTACGAGTCATTCTCACGAGGCGCTTTTCACTCTGCACACGGGAACAGTAAACAAAGTGGAAATGATCCGTGAATGCTGGTTTACGGTCACAGCTTTGACTGCGCAAACGCACACGTGCAGAAAGGACCTACCTGACTGTAGATGGTGATGGAGCGCAGGCGGTGCAGGAAGAGCAGCAGCGAAGGGTGCACGTCATGAAACAGGTTTCTGGTCTGATGACTCTCAGACCGAAGCGGAAGGCTGATCTTAGTGGTCCAGCTGAAAAGAGGAGAAGAAGAAGACAACTAATGGACCACGGGTCTAATACGAGCAACAGACTCATCCCACAATCAAAGTGAACTGTCACCATAGTGACAATAAGCACCGGGGAATACGACTATTTATTTTACAGTGAAGAGGGTCTGATTCACTAAGCACTGAGACTACGCTCGATAAAAGGCAGAGGAAAGTTTAGCTGGTGGTCATTTCAGTGATGATCGGTGCAAACTGCCAAGAGCCACAACAATGCAAATGCACTTTGCTACTTTTGATCTGACAGACGTAGCTGAGGGTAAGTTTAAGTTTTACGCATGCGTTTCTCTCCAGAAACAACATGGACATTCACACTGATGACCTTATGGGGGTCTTAGAGGTGTAAATAATGAAATCAGTGACAGATAGATTCAATTTGGCTAACTGATTTTCAGGGTGCTGGGATCAATAAGTCATCCAACCTGTGCTGGTTCATGTCCGCCAGCATTACATCCAGAAGCCTCGTATCTTCAGTCCAGTGGGGGAGGATGTATCCCATGGGGCCAGAGTTCTTGTCAAAGCGCAGGTGGAAGCCGTTGGAATGAATCTCAGGACAGTCTGTGACCTTAAACACCGACTTGAAGCCGATGCCCTTTTGTCCTGTAAGAATTCAGGCAGCCAAACATCATTTCCGTTTGTGGTGTTAAAGGTCCCGTACACCACGCGCAAAACCCAAAAATTTCTTTATAAAGATGGAAGAGCCAAACGGGAGCACGCGCAATTACCGATGTATCCATATTTGTGTTTGCCCTTCGTGCTGCGGCCGACGTCACAAATGGCTCTGATGTTCTTCTCCTGGAAGCCGGTCTCATTGTTGAGGACGGTGACGCAGTCTCTGTCCACCACAAAGGCGAGCGCTGGAACGACGCCGTGCTCCGACGGGTAACTGTTGTCATCGGCATTCTGAAAGAACGGAAAACAAAGAATTCAGAGGAAACCAGGAAGAGTTTGAATTAAAATACAAAAGAAGAAAAGTTTCCTTTCGGAGCCTTTCAGTCCCGAGCACAATCCAGTTGCTTCTGGTTTTTTTTCTTTTTTTTGATTTTCGCCATGTTTCAGATCATTAAACTAATTTTAGGATAACCTGATAACCCGAGGAAATACAAAACGCAGTTTGAAAATGATGATTTCATTTATCCAAACCTTCCTGGCCCTGTGTGACAAAGGAAAGCCCCCTGAACCTAATAACTGGTTGCATCACCTCTGGAAGCAAGAACCACAAAAAGCTTTTGTGGTGAGTTTTTCCACATCGCTGTGGAGGAATTTTGGTCCGCTGTTCTCTGCAGTTTTATTTCAGTGACACCAGCTCAGTGATGCAAACGTTCCAAAAAACTTCTTCTTCTGTCTCGTTAGTCCACGGAATCATTTCCCAGAAGTTTTAGGGATCATCGAGATGTTTTTTGCCAAATGTGAGACGAGACTTTGTGTTCTTTGTGGGCGGAGCAATGATGCGCTCTCTCTTTCCTCTTGTTGAACCGTGAACTCTGACCTTACCTGAGGTGAGTGAGGCCTGCACTTCCTTAGATGTTGTTCTGGGTTCTCCTGTGACCTCCTGGATGAGCCGTCGCTGCTCCTGCGGAGTTTTTCCTATTTGTGGATCACAGCTCTCACTGTGGATCTCCGGAGTCCCAAAGCCTTAGAAGTGGCTTTGCAACCCTTTCCAGACGGATGGATGTCAGTGACTTTGTTTCTCAGTGACTTTGTTTCTCAGTGACTTTGTTTCTCAGCTGAGAAACTTAGATTGTAGCGTGACGTGCTGGTTTTTGAGATCTTTCAGCCTACTTCATTTTGTCAGACAGGTTTTATTTAAGGGAGCAATTACTTTTTCACACAGGTTCGGATAAAAGAAATCATCCCTTGAAAACTGCTCTTTGGATTTACTCTGACTAATATTAAAATTTGTCTGATGATCCGAAACATGTGAGGGTGACAAACAGCACTGTAACCGCATTAAGTTTCATAAGAACTGAGCTGAATTTGTCATAAACGTTCAGGCTTTTACCTGAATGAGCTCCAGGACAAAGTGTGTGTCCTTGCTGTAGAGCTCAGTGGAGAGGCGGTCTAAGCTGCGGCCCAGTCTATCCTGGTGGACCTGCATCAGTTTCTGGCCTTCAGCTGTCAATTCCACCCCGATGCCAAACTCACTCTTCCTGTTGGAGAATGAGGAGACCGCAGAAGAGTGACAGGGCTGCCACGACCAGATCACGACCCTTAAATGGACTGAGCAAGTACGCATAAAGGTGGCAAACCTGATGTCTTCGATGACGGCTCTTTGGAACGTGTCCTCTGACTCACAGCCGTCACCATCCTTTTCATCTCCATCGGACTGTCCGAGCTGTTCCTCGCCCTGCCCTCCTTCGGCTTCGCTGCTGACGTCGGATATCTCTCCGTTAGGCAGCGAGGCCAACTCATACAGCTGCTCTTCATCCTCTTCCTCCTCAATCTCCAAGTCTTGCTCGCCATTAACTTAAAAGAACACATTCAGTAAAATACAAGATGTTTATTATACATCCCAGTATGAAAACAGCAGCGCAGCGTCACGTTCAATCACCTTGATTGAGGCTCTGGTAGAGCTGGGAGGATTCAAAGCTGGTGTCCATGATATTATCCTCAGGAAACTCATCTTCACTCATGTTGAGAGCCGACAGACTGCTGCACTCAGAATCTGTCAAATGAGACTGAAGACATAAAATTAAAGATAAGACGGGATTTCCCCCAAAATCATAGAAATATGTTGCTGAGCATCAGTTCGGCTCTCTATCATTACAACAGCAGATGACAGTGTTGCTTTTAAGCCTGCTAATCTATTTCTTCCCATATTTTTTCCTGTTCTTTCATTGCTTTGCACTTTCCACATATTTCAAATGTTTTATGACCAGACATAAACAAATCAATCTGATCAATAGGACTTAACGGCAGCTCGGCAGTTCCCACTGTTCCCACAGCGGGCATCTCTGTGAGAAGAGGACCTATTATCTTCATATACAATTTCACATTATTATTCTTGGACTCCTGTAGAGGGATTCGCATGGTTCATCCACTGTCTCAAACAAGCTGATTTTTAGCGCCTTTCCCTTTAATGGTAAATATTGTAATTAGCCTCTGCAGATGTTAACAAAAACCCTTCACCACCAGGGGGCAGCACCTCACCAGTGGGTGTATTTAGATTGTTTTTTTCCACGTGTGCTGTTTAACTTGATATTTATCTTTATTTGTCCCCATTTTCTCGATGCACCTTGTGTGCTCACAGCCGGAGCCGTGCGCCTGAGATGACCATATCAGGGATATCCTCTCTTCATGACATCACAAAGAGCCAAGAGCAGAAAAAGTGTCTGAAATAGAGCATTCAGGGCAGTCTGAAGCACAACCGTTTGGCTCACAGGGACTACTTTACATATTATATTTAGACTTTGGCCATCCAACAGTATATATACAGTATATGTAACTGTTTATGCAGTTGGCTCTGGATGTTGTCTCCTGTGTCTAGTGAGAGTAATTCTCAATTCTAAATCTTGAGCGTTACATTTGCCGGTTAATAAATGTTTAAAAAAACAGCTCAGCACCTGAAGACGCTGCTTCGTCGTGGCAGCAGTGTTTTGGGACCTGCTCTTACACGTTATTGTTCTTGGTTTTTCTGCTGTTAAAGCTGTTGTAGAGGTTGTTCTCCTACTATTACTGCTTATTTTAGCAGCTCAGCTATCACCTAGCACTTCTGTTTCTTTGATCAGCACTGGGTTTAGAGCATAGATAGCACAAACATTTGTGGACTGATGATGCTTTGGTGCTGAAATGTATCAGCTACAAAAATGACTCATCCAATCCAGTGCAAGTACTGCATTTATATTTTTCCTGACTTGTGCTCTGACCTTGGCCTGGTCCACAGGTACTGAGTATGGGTTATAGTTTCGGCTCTGTTGGGGGTCCAGCTTTTTCTGGTAGTCTTTGACCCAGTCTGTGATGCCCAGGAGGATGCCCAGCCGATGCAGGCAGTTCATGTGCCTCGGGTCCGACTGAGCCACGGTCACCAGGACCTGTTTGGATTTGGCCTGGCCCAGAACACGAGAGAAAGGCTCCAAAAACACCTGGAATAACATAAACACCTTTTTTTTAAAAAAAAAAATCCAGAAATGCACAGCACAACTGTGATATTTGATCACATGTATTTGTTACGTGTATACACTGTGCACAAATTGTTGCAAAGCAAAAAGAGAAACGATGTTACAGACGGCTTTAGAGAGTTTTAGCTCTGAGATGTATCTAAGGCTATGGTTGGCATGACAACTGAATGATAACAACCTCCTCTTCAGTAATTTAGGTGAACAAACTAAATTCGCAGGCTAAAGCTGCCCACTCATCTGCTCCAGGACACACTGAAACGCTGTCGCATGCTGCCTCTGTGTTTGCTGAAAGCTGTTCACTGGAATCATCAGTGCAGTGCCAGCATCCATATCCAGGAACACCAAACAGGATCGAGCGCTCATGTTGTGGCCAAAGTGCACAAACGAATCAAAACACCAACGTGATTTCAGTTTGACAACAGCATTTCTAAGATATCAGATATTAAACGTCGACTTCACTCTGAGCCTTCTGAAGAAGACATGAGATACATTTCCCCCCCACTCCTGACCTGCTGCAGAAGAGCCTGACAGGTTCTGGTGGGGATTCGCGTGAAACATGCCAGGAGGAATTTGGCAACTTTGCTGTAACACGACACATCCTCCTCAGCCAGGGACAAATCTAAACGACACAAATTCCACCGTTATTCCAGGTGTGCACAATTGTGCATAAGTCAAAGAGACCCTCCATCTCCCGTCCTGTTGAATACCTACCTTCTTTGGCCACGGCTGCTGCCAGAGAGCTCTGCATGTGATTGCTCAGGAGGGCTACGGGAGCGTTGTCTATCCCGTCAGCCACCACCATGGACATGAGGTGGCCGGCTGTGCCCACGGGGTCGAGGGCCGCGGCGGCGCTGGAGAAGTGCTTGTCTCCTGTGTCTGTGGTGATCCTGAGCAGCAAACCGGGGGTCACCTCTAATGCTGCTAGGCCTGTATTAGCTGTGCAGTAAGCACAACATGCATTCGCCTCTTAGTTGATGATTGTTTTAGTAAAACTGTTTATGACTCAACAGGATTTTGCAATCGATTTCATAAAAATTTCCCACAGATTTAAGGAGGACCTTTTATGTGTGTGATATAAAGTGAAGTGCAGGTGGGACAATCAGAAGAAACTAAACTTTGAGAACCTCTGCTTTAGAGGGTTCCAAAATGATGTGTTATTAAATGTGTTTAATTGTGTGTTTGTGTTCACTAACTGAAACTGCTCTGGTCAGCATGTCCAGCTAAACCATCAATCAGCTCAAGTTAAACCGAGGTGGGTGTAATTTAATAATTAAGGAGCTTTTGGGGTAAACTCTCAGATGGTATTAGGGATAAAAGTAAAATAATCTCTGTGTTGCTCTCTCTGAGATTTGAGAGGCACCTGGGTTAGTCCTCATCCTCTCCTTTAAGGTTAAAAAGGTACAATGAGTATACGAAGGCCTTCAAAATCTGCAGTACAGGCTGCTGTTTGTCTCACCTTGTAAGGAGCGCCCTCTTGTGGCCATGACGTGATGGTCTATTCAAACTTGCAAATAATGAAACATGGATTTTGGACAGTTTTGACACAAATGTGTGTTTGACAGCTAAATAAGCCTCGTTTGGGTGGAGGATAAATACGATGCACTGTATAGCAGTAAGGATTCATTTTGAATTCAGCCTGCACATATACTGTATAACAAATCCCAAATCATCAATTCATTTTACACCCTTCACTGTAAATGTGATGCACTCACTGTATAACACATTTACCATGAACTGACAGATGGGTTTTACCCCTACCTAAAAATGATCATGCACAGAGCATTATGCCTCGTGCCTACCTGCATTTTTTTCAATGAATTCCTTGAGGGGACCATGAAGGGGTTTGAAGATCAGCTCCCATTGGCTCCACCCACTTAAATCCTCCAGCAGGGGCAGGAGAGCAAGCTGGCCAGGGCCTGGGCCTTGGACATCTCACCAAGCCGTCCCACTGACTCAGATCCACCGTCGGCACTGTTCATGGGAAGGATGTGAAGGACAGAAAGATAAAGACAAACTGAGGTGAAACAGGACCCGTGGAATGATGGAGAGTTTAGTTTTAAACCATTCATGGTTCCATAATAGGAATTAAGACTGTAGATGTTCAGCTACATGCTCCACAAAAAAAAATCTCTGACATAGAGAGCCAGAAGCATCCACCACTGTAACAGTATATAGATATATACAATAAAAACAGGTCCCCTTTACAAATCCCTCCCCTTACTGAAATGCATTACTAGGTCAGTTGAGTGCTAATAATAATAATAATATTCTAAATATAACCTAAAAAAAATATAACCTATAGAAATGCATTTTCAGCAGTCATTGAAAAAAAACCACAGATTCAGCGAGGCTGGTTGCAGTTATAAGGTCTCAGCAGCTCCACAGAGGGCTCTATATGTTATAAATATCATTTCAAAATTATTCTGGATTTCTCTGGAAGCCAGTGGAGGAAAGCAAGGACAGGGCTGCGTGCACTGGCTAGTTCTTGTTAGCACGCTAGCTGCTGTGTTCTGGACCAACTGAAGACGGGCTGAGGAGGACTTCGAGATGCACGTGGAAAGAGATTTACAATAATCGAGACGGGAGAAATTTAAAGTGTTTATGAGAGGTTCCACATTAGTATCATATCAATAATCTGATGTTGAAGAAAGCAGGACTGGATGAGATGTGAGATGCAGGGAAGCATTCATCACAGTAGGAGAGGCTGTTGAGTTTGTTTAGCTTCAAGTACAGCAGTGTATCATCTGCAATGATAGGAAATATTGTTGAAACTGTTTAATAAATGACACAGGGGTAACAAGTACAAAGAAAAGGGAACTGGTCCAGGGATTGAGCCTTGAGGGACTCCACATATCAGGGGCGCTGATGAGGACATGTAGTTATTAATATGAATTCAGACATGTCTGTTGGGTAAGTGTGATGGAAACCATTTTAAAGCAGTGCCAGAGATACCGTAATCTGTCAAAGGCTGCAGATAAGTCAAGTAGAACTAAAAATCGAATATTCATCTTCTTTAAGAGCATAAGAATATCAGTCATTTTCAGCAATGCTGTTTTGGTGCAATGACTTTGTCGAAAACAAGATCAGATACATTATTAACTCAACAGTCCAAGTAACCAGATAGGCCACAGCTTTCTCAAGGATTTTAGAAATCAATGGAAGTTTGGAAATGCTCCTATAATTGTCTAAAAACAGTGGGATCTAGGTCTGATGTCTGTCTGGTAATAGTCTAACCCTTGATTTGCCTTGTTTGGAGAACAGGGCCAGTTCATAGCAGACTGGGCTCAGTCCTCCTCCAGCCAGCCCTTTCTGGCGTTGGACTAGGTCAACCAGCCTGTGCAGGGAGCCGTGCCCCAAGTCACGACTGTCCCGGACCCCATAGTGGGACCTCAGTGCCGACTCAATGTGGAAGAGCTGGGAAAACATGATTGCAGTGCAGTTTTAGAACATCTACTGTTTTATATATATCAGCAAAATAAATGGGGGGGGGGTTGAGTCTGTTTTTATGACTCACTTCATCGGGATCAGTGGAGGTGATGTCACCGCACTGTTTGATGAACTCAAACACATCTTGTATGGAGGGTCTGAAGCCACTGCCAGCTCGCTCCATGCTGCTGCTGCCTAGAATCAAGGTGGACCCCACTGTGTCCTGCAGCAACTGCACACAACCGGAGCAGAGAGTGAGAGCGTGGGGATGAAGACGGTGTGACTCCTTATATTGCTATCACTGCAGTGTTCCTGCACTGGTAATGTGATGCCATACCTACAGTCCGCAGAGCTAGCAGTAAAGTAAAGCCAAAATGAGAAATGTACCTGAATGTTTTTCAGCAGAAGCTCCAGGAAGCTGCCTTTCTCGAAAGAAAGGAAGTCTTTCACATGGAAGTGTTCCAGACACTTTCTTCTCCATAGAAGCAATGTGTGCCAAAGTGACAGCAGAGCTCTGAGCAGCCAGTCTGTCTTTCAGATACTGCTTCAGTTTGGCTGAGAAACACAGAGCAGAAATGTGCCTTTACCATACACAACTGTAATGAATTCATGGTTATCAGGATTGCTAATATGTGTGGCAGAAACATAGTAACATAGTAACCTTCACTTGGGAGAGATTTGGTGGATTTGTCCTCTGTTTTTGTGTTTTCTGTGGGTTTGGAGGTCTTGTCTTTAGGCACTAGGTCCTGTGGAACAGCCAGGGATCCTCCACAGATGGCCAGCTGAAACAGAGCCGTGGACAGCCGATCACCTGACACCTGCAGCAGGAAGGTGTGGACGTGCTGGACCAGAAAACAAACAAAGCTTTGCATCAGAGACATTTACATGATCACCTCGTTTCTCTGCCAGGCTCAAAGCAAACATGGACTTCAGTCTAGGATGTCATTACAGTGTGTGAAGGCTGTTTATGATGTCTAATAAATCAGCCTGGAAAATGTATACACAACATATACACTAGAAAAGCTTTTCCAAAAGTCTAGTGTTTCTGATAAATTTGGAAGGTGTGAAATCTGAAGCCTGTCTTGCTGTTAGCAGCCAATGTGGACTAGCACATTTCCTGCACAGGCTTTGTCTTTCATTCGTCTTCTGTGGGCAGAGAACATGAGGAAATATAAGAGTCTTTTTATGGATGAGGGGAGCAAACCGCCTTTTCCACGGTGTTAGTGCAAAAGGATCCACAGTAGGGTTCTCTGATGAAATATGGCAAAAGCTGTTTTGGAGTCAGGGTTTGCCTTTAGCTTAAAAAGCAACAATGAGATACAGGCTTTATGCCACATTAGTGGTTAGGGTCTTAATGCCACAGCATACAGTTTACTACATGTAGATTATAGTTAGCATCCAGAAAGACATTTTCCCCCACTGCACCCCAGGCCAGTAGGTCAGTGCTTTACAGGCTCCTTGTGTCTTCTTACTGGGCTGCAGGAAAAAAAATTTCTTTGAATTACTTAATATAAAATAATATAGAATAATTAGTTACCACATTTCTATCTTATATGGATGCTCTAAATCTGTGAAATAAATATCAACTAAAGCTTTAAAATAAATGTGGTGGTCTCCTCCCCAGGCCCCTCCCTGCATGCTGCAGGTATCACTATTAGAGAAGCAGTTTCACGATCCTGCGTCTTTGACCCAGTGTTTTTGAGTTTATGGACTTTGAAGTTTTCTTTATTGAAATATTTTCTGTTTGACTCTTAAGTTTGCTTCGTGTATTTTCCTCAGTGTATTTAGAGTTTAGTTTGTCTCTCATTGTTTCTCATTTCCTCCTCTTTGGTCAGTTCCCCTACATTGAGTTCACTGGTGCATCTCTCTTTCCCCATTTACTTCTCACTTCCTGCTTTATTTTGATAGTTATTTGTCCCTCGTGCCTTGCTTTTAGTTTGACCTTCCCTTCTGTCTCCTTGTCTTTGATTACCATCACCTGTGTTTTGTTTTCCCAGCTGTGTCCACTTCCCCTGACTGCCTGTCAGTGTGTATATACAGCAATGCTGTCAGTCTTTGTCAGAGCATCTGTGTCCATGTTGCTGTTTTCAGGTCCCTTTTTTTTGGACTTTATGTTTTGCATTTTGGATTTTTTTTTGCAAACAGCCTAAGAAAATGTGTGAACCCCCGCCTGTGTTCTTTCCATTTCAGGACAAGATTTTTGAAAAAGGCTGCAGTGACCTGAATGTTGTTTTTTTTCTGTTTTTGTTTCTTCTTTTCCAATTTTGGTCACAGCAGCTTTTTATCCATGGTGGAGAGAGACAGGAAAGGGGGGGGCAGCAATGGACCGCGACTCGAACCTGCACCACGACGCGGCATATGCATGTGGTTGCCACTCGGGTGCCCCTGAATGTTTTAGAATGAAAAGCTTTATCAGAGATGATCTCACAGACGTCAGACTAATGGGATAATAATATCAATGCCAGAGAACGTGCAAGTAGCCAGTGTTCATGTGTTTAAAACCTTTTTCTCGCGCCTTCATTAAGGATTATGAGATTATGAAGGGCGACATTTTTTAATGCGTGCGGAACTGGAAAGAGCAACCCTAAAATTCCTTCTGATGTTGGGAAGCTCAGTGAAATTAACATCCACCCGTGTGTATGATATTAACCATGACATAAGACCAGAGTGACATAATTACCAAGCTCTTAAAAAAGTAATAAATGGGCTGGCAACATTCACACACGCATATTCAGACAGTGTTTTATTCCAGCCCTTTAAGCTCTTTCTAACTAGCTCTCACACACACTCTGACGGCTGTTTCAGTTTGTGGTTCAGTATTTTGTCACTGACCATCGACCTTCCACCTGGTGGAAAAGCCCATTCCACCTCTGCCCAATGTAGACACAAAATTCCCCCTCAGCAATTACATAAATGCATTTATTGACAAAAAAAAAAAAACCGTGTCAATGATTGGCACTCACCTTGGCCATCCTAGGGCTGAACACCTGCTCTGCATTTGTGAAGACTGCCAGCACCACCTCGGCCGCTGTCATGGAGGCATACTTCTTCCTGAGATCCAAGCTGCCCGCAGAGGAGAAGGAGGCTGCGCCTTGCAGCGGCTCCAGGATGCTCTTTTTGAGCTTCCTCAGGCGCTCGTGCGTCTCCTCCTCCAGCTCCTTCTGAATGACCTCCCTGGCCTGCTCCAAGATGCTGTGCTCGTTACGACTGACCTTCGATAGTGTCTGGAGCGCACAAAAGTGTTTGTGTTTGACATGTGTATAATGAAGAGGTACAAAAAGTTGTACAGTCACCGAAAGATCTCCACAGATCTCACTGTGGACTGCAGTTAAAAGTTGAAAATGTTTTTTCTGTGACATCCTCCGCAGAGCCAAACATGCCACAGCACGTGGATATCATACTGCACGAGATGTAACAGGATTATTCATTAGTTACATTTAGTAGTTGCTACTCTACAGAAACAATGAGAGTGTATCTCTGCTTTATACACAAAGGAGGAGTTGAGCAGCAGGTGCTTCAGGATTACAGTAAGAAATCAGCACAGAGGCACGTTCTCACAGATGAGAACAAAAGTGCACCCACGAGATCAAGTGATGCTTTAAAGTACTCATTACGTTACTGCATTATTCCCAAAGAAGTGACACATGTAAATTTAACTCTGGGATCAGATCGGTGCTCAGTATTGGCAGAGATATCGGTGTTGGATGGGAACTGCAAAAAGTTGGATCAGTGCGTCTCTAAGTGAGACACACAAAACAATTCACAGCCAAGGCCACCACTGACTGCACCTATACTCAAACCTGGCTTTGATGTTGAGCTTACTACACACTTTCAAGCGTTTGTGTGTGTGTGCCTGCAAAGTTGTGATGCTATTGTGTTGAGCACATCCGACACAGAGAGGTCTTTATGATAGTTCCCGGTACAGCAGGTGTTACTATGACCTGATCCTGCCATGAAGATGGACAAACACAGACTCACACGGTGAGAACACTACCAGATGTGCTTTGTATCTGCTGCTGGTGACTCATCAGCAACCCGTCCTGGACTGATGCAGAATACTGTGCTTCTTACTGATATGGGCAGGCCGAGGCCATTTATCCTGACGCCCAGCTCGTATGGAGAGTCGCAGTTGTAGTGGTCAGCCAGATGCTTCATAAACTCAGCCAGGTCCACTTTTATCTTGCTCTGCTTCCTCCTAAAGATGCGAAGTTGCTACACAGAGGAGTGGAAATATTGTACACACATATATTAACCAGTAAAGCCACAAAAAACAAAACCCTGCATGAATTTAAAAAAACATAAAGTCTTCGAAAGATTAAACCTCAAAGCTCGTGTGTGTGTCTACAGTATGGTTCATAAGTTTGGCAACAACTTCATCAACTGAAACCCCGTGAGCGCACCTTTAAGATGTCCACAGTCTCGACCTGGTGGATATCGTCATCTTTCGTGTTGCTGTCAATCTTGAACATGCGATGAATGAGTGGGAGTTTGCAAAGGGGGCCGAGGTTTAGCTCTTCATAGCGCTTCTTGTCCTTGAGGCCGGCCAGTGACTGGCCCAGCTCGTACAGGGTACAGATGGAAGTCACTGCTGAGGCCGTCTGAGGGAAAGAGAGAAAAAAAAATCAGTTCATCAACCTGACAATCAGAAAACAGGTTAAAACTAAAAGCATGTGTGCCAACCTCTATGAACATGTTGATCTCTCTAACGAGGTACTGGAGATCTTTTACAGCTTTAAGAGGCTGGCGTTCTATCCATCTGGGGTCCACAGAAGGAATCAGCCGGCACACCCGGGATATCACCTGGATACAGGTGTGGAGGGCAGTGAGAGGACAAAGACAAAATCAAATACAGTGAGTTAGTTAGTTAGTTGAACAGATTGTCAAAAGTAACAAAGGGGTACCCTTGTTTGCATTACACGAGAAAAATCCCCGGCTCGTCTCCTCGGATGCTCCTGAGCATCCAGACACTACATCTGTGAACGTGAGTGTGTGGCATTAACACCTGAACAGGCAGCTCTGTGGTGTAGTGGATATTCCCAGTTCACTTCTGGGAGGCACAAACTAGCGGACTGGTAGTGCTGGTGCCAAGCCCAGATAAATGGGAAGGGCCAAATTAAATGTGTTTACGACACACCCGCAGAAACAAAGAAGCAGCTGAAAAGAAGCTGCACACAAGCTAAACGCAAAATAGAAAAAAATTAAGTGCTGTTCCTCCTCACCTTCTCTCTGGTGACCAGCTCTCCATCCCTAGCGATGTCACGTATGACATCCTCCATCACACTGTTGATGGCATCCAGGTCCATGGCCCTGTTTCTCCTCCTCCCTTTGGGGTCCTCTTCATCCTCCTCCATGGCCTCCACTGCCCGCATATTATCTCCAAGGACCTCCCTGAGCTGTGCATGATAAGCTTCTTTAAAGCCACTGCCTTCTCTCTGGTTAGCATCCCTCACTTTGCTCTTCGGCTCTTTGGTCAAACTTGAAGCTCCCCCCAGCGCGGGAAAGTCAGAGGCAGACAGGAAGCTGAGCTCCTGGTCTTTTTCAGGTTTAGGATTCTGTGTTGCTGTGGGATGACATTACACACTAGTTCATAAATCACTGAGTCATTGATCACCTTTACTTTTCATGCCTGAAACTGAATGTTTTGAAGTTCGGCTACCTGCCGGGGTCTGCGGTACACCAGGCTTGGGATCGGTTGGTTTAGCCTGAGCGGGCAGCTTCTTCGCTTCCCAGTTGTCGTACAGCGACATGTACTGAGCGAGAGGAAACTGTTCGCCGAACTTCTGAGAGTAGCAGAAGTGGAGCTGCTCCATGGACGGAGCCGTCAGCTGGTACGTCCTCGTCACCTGAAACGCGTCGGTAAACATTCACTCACCAGCTGGTTTACACAGGCAAATATTACTGTGTACTGCAGAGGTCAAAGGTCAGTTTTTAGAGTACTGGTAAGAGATCAATTTGATTAAAATACAAAATAGCTTAATACATAAGGGAATAATTCTTATAATGTTCCACTAATCTCTGTGTGTCTCACACAGATTTCCATCTGTTGTGATGTAAGACATGTAAAGCTGCGGTTTTAAAAAGTTTCACAATCTTGCAATGCAACAAACTGGGCAGCAACACTGCTGCTCTCTGCTTCAAAACGCATTTGATCCAAGGTGATGTTTTAAATTCTCAGGTGAGGGAACTATTTACAGGTGGCTTCAGTCAAAGTAAGGAGTTAGAGGGGGGGGAGTGCTGTGCCTCAAATTGGATACTTCCATACTTACACTATCAAATATGGCTACATTAAGCGTTGTGCGAGTAACTGGACGGCACACGATGGTCTCACAGTGGACCGGAGTGCTCACCTACCGCTGATGATGATGTCGGTGCTAGGCAGCTAATGACAGGGTGTGGTGTGACACACTGTGCATGCAGGTTTATTGGACAGGCATCACAGGTCTGCATGTACACGTGTTGAAGTGTGCGCATTAGTATTTGTGTACGTTAAATTATCTTCTTTTCCAGGATTCAGGAACATACTGACAGGTGTTCTGCTCCATCATAAATAACAGCAGCTACGAGCTGAGGCACGTGTTAGTCAATATTAGAGAAAAATGATCTATTTGTGGCCTCTTTTTATAGTTTCATCGACGGGAGCAAACAGAAAGGGCTGCTGACTGCAATGCTGTTAGCAGCAGTATTATAGTCATTAACTGGTTTATGACATCAAGGTAAACAGCATCAAACTTAGATAGAATATGCATAAATAGAGATATAGTACCAGTTTGCACAGCTAACCTCTAAGATCCTCTCGTATAGCTGCTCTTGGGACAATTCCTCAGCTGGCTGGGGTGCAGTAAAAAGTGGAATAACAGGAATGTAATGGGGGGAGGATAAAGAAACAGGAGAAATCAAAGGAGATCCAAGAAGGTTCATTCTTGCCTGAGGGAGAGGAGAAACCTGGGGGCTGGCGTCCCGCTGTGGTACAGCACGAGGGGCAGGGCTACTGTTCCTAATTAGAGATTCGGGTTTGCGTGGGGTTGCAGGCCTGCTGCCTGCTGTGGCTTTAGTTAACATCCCAGCTGGAGGCTGATGACTCTTATGATACACCACATCACCCACCACAACCAGGTCATCTTTCAAAGAGTCCACCAGGTCAGGAACTGTTTTGAAGCCCACAGAGGATAAGTTCAGTACACGGTCGTGTTTCTCTTTGTATTCTGTAGCCAGCAGCTCCAGAAGAATCCCGTCCGGATGCTCTTTCATCATTTTCACGATTCTCCTCAAAACCTTCTCCTTCCTTTTTTTGACTTTTGGAGCTGATTCCTTACTTTGAGCTGCAGCTCCACATTCAGCTTCAGCCGTGGACTGCCTACCATGGCCACTGATCTTCCAGAACCTTCTCCATCTTGTGTGACCCTGACAGGGGGGAAAGAGGCCAACATTAATGGATACATGCTATAGTTTATCTCACAGATATTAACGCTTTGTGTGTCAGAATGATAATTTTCTATGTTCCCTGATTGCCAAGATTTGGAATATCAATTTAATTAAATAATAGAAATAAGGCTTCAGAGGGTTAAGCAAAGCGTGAACACTGATGCTAGAGCATTATTAAACAGAGACAGACATCCTGATGTTTAATATTGTGTGTTTGGAAATGCTAATAACAGTCACAGAATAACCAATGAACTGGTTTGGTCAATATATGCTTATTGTGTACATTAACCAATTAGTAAGTAGATTAGAAATGGTGACAGTGTTGACAGGTTTATTTTACAGCCATAAAATGTCTAACTCACCAAGGAAACGCTCCTTTATGTTCACACAATATTAACAAAGGCAGGTGCTGACAAACACAATCACCCAACAGTTTACATTCCCAGCAGTCAGCTGTTTTTGGCATAAGAGTTCTTGCAAAGCCATTGTCTACCACCGAGACAGGGTGAATACAGGCTGGCTACTGAAGGCTGCTGCAGACTGAGTGGCTGCTGAAGCTGGCTGTGTTCAAGAATGAGAGACGTAGAGTGGATTTCATCAGTGCTGTGAGCTGGTGTGTTGTTGTTTTGATGATTGCATTGCATGTTTTGCATGTCTGGACTTCATGATTATGATTACATATATATGCATATTACATACACACTACACACACACACACACACACACACTATGCACATACATATACGCATGTATGTATATATATATACATATGTATGTATATACATATATACATACATATGTGTGTATATATATACATACATATGTATGTATATATATATATATACATACACACACACATAGATATATATATCTATATCTATGTGTGTGTGTATGTATATATATATATATACATACACTGTATGTATGTGTATATATATATATATATACACACACATATACATACATATGTATGTATATATACATACATACATATGTATGTATATATATATATATATATGTATGTATATATATATATATATATACACACATACACATACATATATATATATATATATATACATATGTATGTATATATACATACATACATATGTATGTATATATATATATATGTATGTATATATATATATATATATATATATATATATCATACATATGTATGTATATATATATATATACATACACACACACATAGATATATATACATACTATATCTATATGTATGTATATATATATATATATATATACATATATATGTATGTATATGTATATATATATATATATATACACACACATATACATACATATGTATGTATATATATATACATATATATGTATGTATATATATATATGTATATATATATATATATATATACATATATACATATATATATATATATATATATACATACATATGTATGTATATGTATGTATATATATATATACACATATAGATATAGTATATATGTATGTGTGTGTGTGTGTGTATGTATATATATACACACACACATAGATAGATAGATAGATAGATAGTCAAAATCTGAAAAAAAGTAAATTCTGAATAAATAAATAAGGCTTTAGAAAACCCTTTTCTTCCAAAGTTATGCTTCTACCACCATCTTTGATTTGCATTGTTTTTATACCTCGTGACCACTGAAATGAAATTTATGACTTTCCCCTTATAGGTACAGATTTTTTTTATTTATTTATTTTTTTTGGGGGGGGGGCTTCAATTTAAGTTAGGGCTACAAGTTTTTGGACCTTGACACAGTTTTGGGAATTTTGCCTGAGTACACCACCTTAGTGGATTTGGTTCTAAATCAAACGATCATGATGTGAATGCAGTGTAGACTTTCAATCTACTTCAAGAGGTCTGACAAAAATATCACATTATCTGTTTGGGAATTATAATAATTTGTTACACTGCCCCACTTTCAAATGGTTCTCATATACAGTACCAGTCCAAACTTTGCACCGGTACTGTATGATGATTAAGAAATATGCATTTATGAATTTCAAGGTTTCAAAGTAACATAGCTCAATTTATGTAGCATGTTAAGCAGAACACGGTTAGTTATAACTGTGTGTAAATATGATATTTAACTTGCAAAGACAGCTGGTTTTAATGCCCAAACACAACGACTAAGATTAAATTAAAGCTGTGGCTTAATAATGCTGAGCACGAGTCACGAGTACTGGCAAACACTAAACATGCAACATTGCATCACACAACAAACTGGCACTCTAATATCAAAACAGCAATAAGTGACAACATACTAACCAATAAAGTACATTGTGTTCTATTCCAAAGACACACAAACTATAGCTAACAGTACAAAGGTGCTTGAATCAAAGCCATCTTACCTATTCTTTCAAATAATAAGATGTGTGTTCATCTCTCCATCCAAAGCTGCACATGAACCAGAAACCTTCCTGTTCAAGTTTAAGTACTCCCCCCCCTGTGTTTCATTCTAAGCAGGCAGTGAAAGGAAACTGAAACTAACAGCCCTGCTCATTAAGCTGCAAGGCTGATTTTCATGTAGCCACACTCTCACATTCCTGGAAATGGTTACAGTTCACCACACTGGTTATACAGCAAGGAGAGGCCACCACCAAGCACAAAAAGAGCTGGGTGTGGATGAATGGCACACAGCCAACCTTTGATCATCAAATTACCGGCAGACAAAGCAGTAATGGAGACTGGGTATTTAATAGATAACGTGGTATAAAGTAGGCTCTGGACACCAGAAATGAAGGAGAACAGAAAACAAAGAGAGGCTTTAGGTTTCACATTCTCTCTTCTCTCTCTTTAACTAACCACTGAAGAACTTAGAGCACTGATCGTAATGGGAAGCCGTTCGGTTACATTACTTCCTGTTTGCCAATGACCGTAAACATGCTGCTGGGCGTGTGTTGGCAGCTGCTCCTGTTACTTAATGATGTTGAAAACAAAACAGGGTGTAGATGTTTTTTTATATGCTTAAAATTGGTCATTTTAGCAAATAATTTAATATAACTCATATCAGTTAAGTTATATTAATATAACTTTGGTGGTCATGCGGTGATGTAGATACATAAAAGCACAAACAGGTCATTTTAACCTGCTGCTACATGGATTACATCATGCATAATTCAACTTGTGGATCAGACTGTTATCATGACACAATGTTTATTTAAGGCGTTATAAGCGAATAAATGTTTAAAAAAATAGAGGATAATTAAAGATAGGTAACAGAATGATGACGTACTTTTCTAGTCTAACTGACTCACACTCTGATGAATACATATATATATATATATATATATATATATATATATATATATATATATATATATATATATATATATATATACACACACACGATAAGAACCTTCCTGAGCTGCCCATGTTAGGGATATCAGATCTTACTGACATCATACTGAGCCAAGAGTAATAAAAAGATGACACAGAGCAGTCTGGAGCTCACAGGGATTACTTGTACATACACTGACCTCATCATCTGAACCTCTGGCCATGAAATATCAAAAAATAAAGAAAAAGGGAAATGGCCAACACCCCAACTTTAACACAAATTATACTCAGCAAGATTAGAGGCTATATGGCTTTTAATAAAGACTAAAATATGGGACTTGTAATAACACAAAATCCTTTTAAAGCTAGTAGAAAAGAAGCCAGAGGGCAGCGTACCTTACAGTGATCAGTGCATCACATCTTTCCTGACAGTAAGTGATGACGAGAGGAGTGTGGAGTGTGAAGAGCAGAGTCGCAACACATCAGCTAAAACTTGAATTCACATAAACAACGAGCTGAGCCAGGTCACACGTGGTCGTTACAGACCCCCTTACCCAGCTTCCAGAGGTCTAGTGCAGTTAGGACAGGTAGTGACAGCTACATAAGAAATCCCTTTATTGGTCCCACGATGGGGGAAATTCAGCCTTCAAAGAGCAACAAAACACCCACTAAGAAGTACGAAGAAATGTGAAAGAGCAGCAACAAAACTTTCACTTCAAACGCTCTCCATCTACCTGTTATTACGATAACGGCCCTTTAGTTGCGGGGTGTGTGCCTTTGCCTTCATTCAACATCCCTGTCCTGCAGGATGTAGCCATGACAGGTACTTGTTATGGCTAGCCACCCTGCTATGGTGGCTAATACCAGAAATATTACGAAATAATGGTGACGGCGGCCGGTCAATGTAAAGAATTACAGTCGCCACTGAGCGGCGCCTGTATTAGGGAATCCTAACATTGTTATAAATTAGTCCGATTAGGTAGAACAATTAAAATCGGAACTCATTAAAAAAGCTAACAGCCCGGCCGACTAGCTAACTGACGCTGTGCTGCATTCACGTTGCACGATAAAGGTAGTAAATAAGGGTTCTCTGTTGGAGAGGAGTTCATGGACGAAAAATGCTCTCGTATCATTCGCATTAAAAAAAAATATTTACAAGTTATTAAAGTCTAATTTTGTTTAACATTCCATATTTATATTTTTCTAGCAGCTTTTGCTTCCACATTTGTCATGAGCCAAAACCAATTTTACTTTCCTACATGTTCATATTTCCTGCTCTGTATTCTCCACTTCTTCCTCTTTCAGTTATTTCCCGACCAGTGCTGAAACATATATGAACTGCAAGTGCAAGGATTCATATGCCCCAACCGGTCGCAGCAGATGACTGCCCCTCCCTGAGCCTGGTTCTGCTGGAGGTTTCTTCCTGTTAAAAGGGAGTTTTTCCTTCCCACCGTCACCAAGTGCTTGCTCATAGGGGGTCGTTTTGACTGTTGGGTTTTCTGTGTTATTGTAGGGTCTTTACCCACAATACAAAGCGCCTTGAGGCGACTGTTTGTTGTGATTTGGCGCTATATAAATAAAATTGAATTGAATTGAATATGCATATATGTCATCCTTTGGGAAAAAAACCTAACATGCTGATTTTCATCCATATTTTTATTTTAAAGCTATTCAAGCAAAGTTCAAAATAACACTTACAATACTGTGGAAAAAGTCTTGAGTCACCTCCATTTCTTTATATTTTGCTTTCAAGAATTCAGACTTGAGCAATAGCTCTCCAGACTTTCTGGCATCTTTCTTTGGACACTAGCTGCTTCTTCACTGCTTTTTCACCCATTTTCAGTCCGGTCCTTGTACATGACCATTTTCACAGGAATGTTATTTTGTTTAAACCTCTTAACACTGACTTATAAATCATTAAAACAAAATAAATTAATTAATCAATCAAATAAAAGGCACCTAACTCAAGTAATGGGCCAGTGTTGTATCTACACATATCAGGCACTTAGATCCAATTTAAAATAGCATCTTTATGACTAGCAGCCTGTTGAAAAAACAAACAAACTTGTTTCCATTTCTTTAGTTGAATCTATGACAAATGTCAAAGATATCACAGTTTGACAGGCATAAAACAACATTTTTGCACCAACTCAGCGCATCTCAGCGTGGTGTGCTCTGTCATTAAATATATTTGAGGAAACTGTGGAGGACAAAAGAACAAGCGAGAGGTCTAAAACAAAAACTACTATCTATCCAGCAAAGCCCTGAGAGCTGCATCTGGACCTTGAGTTGATCCATCTACTGTTACTGTTGTCAGCATGTCAGGAGGAGGTCAGGAGAGAGGTACAGCAGTGGGTGTCTACATCTGCCATCTGTAAAACACGGTGGAGGTTCAGTCATGGTTCGGGCAGCATTTCCTGCTGTTTACAGCTGTGAAAGTAACAATAACAATAAAGCCCATGGCAAACAAAGACACGTTAAACTTTAAACCTTTTGTCCATTTACACATTCTTTGTGAAAAACAGATTTAACTTATACAGTTACTTGTCCGGTATGCAGAAAAGCAGAGAGCTTGTTTAAGATCTTTATAAATATGTATCTATATAAAGGGGTATAATCCATGGTGTAAAGGATAAGTGGAAGCGAATGGCTGGCTGGATGGAATTAACAAACTGATCAAGAGTAATGAGTCACCGAGTCCAGATTTGACCGAAGAGAGTCTCGTGGACGTGATGTTCAAGAAACTGGAACTTATTTTCACCAGTTCTCCTTGAGGACCCCATAATGGCCAACAGATGTTCCCTGTGGATGGGCGTCATTCTTTCTGCAGACAGAAAACAAAAGCAAGCAAAAAAGTCAGAGCTCTTAATTTTGTAGATTTTACAGATCAGGACATACCAAAAAAAATAATAATAATTTCATCCTTTTCAGATTTTAGAATTATTAAAATCCAGGTTCAGATGAACTTGACATCCACAATTAGTAATCCATATTAATCAAGAGGGAAAGTAGCAGCCAGGCGCTCCTAATCAAATGCACCTGATTAACTGATCATCAGCAATTTTGAGCAGGTCTGTAAGAGCAGGGGCTTTGTTTGCCGGTCTGGAGCGAACTGCCAAAACTCAAAACACCAGCAATTGTTACTGTCCATCAACCTGGCAAAGGTTCTAAGTTTGAGTCCATCATTCTGCAGTATCTGAGTGATGGACAGACAGATGCAGTAAACCTACAGGACAGCTGCCAGCAAAGTCACCCCAAGGTCAGACCATGCAATGCTCAGAGAAACTGCAAAAAACCCAAGAGCTACATTTCAGACTCTAAAGGACTTAGTTAGCCGTTAGATAAATGTTAAACTTCATGACAGTACAATTTGACTGAAAAATATGGCCTGTTTAGAAGGGTTGGCAGGAGGAAGAACATGGCAGCATGGCTTAGTTTTGCAAAGCCGCTCTCCTCTGGATGAATCCTGCCTCTGCTTGTGCTGTCAGATATATCTCTGACTCTGATGGGATCTCTGTGTAAAACGGTGGAATTCAAATTTCACCAGAGAATAAGTGAGAAAAAAAGATGGAATGAAATTCACAGAGACAGCTGCAGCTATCCCACAGGAAGGAAAAATTCAGTCTGACATTTGATCACTTTGCTCAGTTATAGCTGAAGAACGTAAACTTACCACTGTGGTGAAAAAGACTAAGACATGTGTGACTGGTGATTTCATGCATGCAGTTTTTTGATGTAGTGACCAGTAGTGTTAACATGAGTCATAAGGTGGCTGCCAAATGGGGAAAGTCACTTCCAGAACAACTGGTTAACTTAGCGTGAAGTCTGCCAGCATCCATTTATTTTCTTCCGCTGATCCGGAGCAGGATCACGGGAACAACTCAATTCGATTTTTTTTTATATAGCCCAAATTACAAAAAACAGTCACCTCAAGGCGCTTTATATTGTAGGTAAAGACCCTAAAACACTTGCAGAGAATTTTATTTGTGTTGCAGGGACAGCCGTCTGCCATGACCTGTTGGGGGTGAGGGGAGAGAGACAGGACAAAAGACACACTGTGGAAAAGAACCAGAGACTAATAATAACTAATGATTAAATGCACAGTGGGGTATAAACAGAGTGAAAAGAGGTGAATGAAAAGAAACACTCAGTGCATCATGGGAACCCCCTCAGCAGCCTAGGCCTATAGCAGCATAACTAAGGGAGGGTTCAGGGTCACCTGATCCAGCCCTAACTATAAGCTTGATCATAAAGGAAAGTTTTAAGCCTAATCTTAAAAATAGAGAGGGTGTCTGTCTCCTGAATCCAAGCTGGGAGCTGGTTCCACAGAAGAGGGGCCTGAAAGCTGAAGGCTCTGCCTCCCATTCTACTTTTAAGTATCCTAGGAACCACAAGTAAGCCAGCAGTCTGAGAACAAAGTGCTCTATTGGGGTGATACGGTACTATGAGGTCTTTGAGATAAGATGGGGCCTGATTATTCAAGACCTTGTATGTTAGGAGAAGGATTTTAAATTCTATTCTAGATTTAACAGGGAGCCAATGAAGAGAAGCCAATATGGGAGAAATATGCTCTCTCTTTCTAGTCCCTGTCAGTACTCTAGCTGCAGCATTTTGGATCAGCTGAAGGCTTTTCAGGGAGCTTTTAGGACAGCCTGATAATAATGAATTACAGTAGTCCAGCCTAGAAGTAATAAATGCATGGATTAACTTTTCAGCATCAGTCTGAGAAAGGATGTTTCTAATTTTATAAATATTGTGCAAATGTAAAAAAGCGGTCCTACATATCTGTTTAATATGTGCATTGAAGGACATATCCTGGTCAAAAATGACTCCAAGATTTCTCACAGTGTTACTGGAGGCCAAAGTAATGCCATCCAGAGTAAGTATCTGGTTTGACACCATGTTTCTAAGATTTGTGGGGCCGAGTACAAGAACTTCAGTTTGATCTGAATTTGGAAGCAGGATTAGAGGTCATCCAGGCCTTTATGTCTTTAAGACATTCCTGCAGTTTAACTAATTGATGTGGAGTCAGAGTTTGAAATGAATTAAATCTCTGTCTGTTTACTGAGAACTGCTTTTGCTTCAGCTACAGCTCAAGCCACGTTCCACTCTGTACCCATCAGCTGCCTCTGAAGTCCCACAGGCTAAACAAGCCCCATAGCACTCCTTCTTCGATGGGTCTCTTCACCTCCAGTGACCACCATCTGCTTTGGGAATGCCACCACAACAGACACCAACCACCTTATAGCCGTCGCTCTGTGCGGCAGCCTCAACAATGGAGGTGAGAGGCACGGTCCATTCAGACTCAGTGTCCTCGGCCTCGCTTGGAAAGCTCCCAAAGTACTGCTGGAGGTGAAAGTTGAAGATCTCAAGCATTCCCAGCACACCTTCACTATACGTAAAGGTGTGCAGGTCTGTCTAGCATCCTCCACCGCCACGTGATCCAACTCACCTCCAAATGATGATCCGTTGACAGCTCAGCTCCTCTCTTCACCCGAGTATCCAGAACATGCAGCTGCAGATCTGATGATACGATTACAAAATCGTGGACCTGTGCCCCGGGGTGTCCTGGTGCCACGTGCACATCCTTATATTCAACATAGCATTTGTTAAGGATGAACTGTAATTTGCACATACAGTATCATCCAATAACAGAACACTGCTGTCCTTCTTATACTCAACGCCTGACCAGTGAATCGTCCGCAGTTTACTCACACTGACAGACTCCATCTTCAGGCAGAGACCAGAGATGAAACCAGCCCAGCAACACCTGAGAATGAGGAGAAAAGGAGAAAAAAGACCAAACCAAACACCCAATCCCACCCAATTCTGCCATATCACAACAATTTGAAACATGTCACA
Source organism: Pterophyllum scalare (assembly GCA_024447675.2). NCBI lineage: Eukaryota > Metazoa > Chordata > Actinopteri > Cichliformes > Cichlidae > Pterophyllum > Pterophyllum scalare. The sequence goes on along the minus strand of JAMQGT020000443.1, from coordinate 89,258 downwards.
TCATGAAAAAATAGTGGAAATTATGTAACATAAGCTACATTGGCATTAAAGGTAAAAAAGGGGCATTTCATAAGGATATGGTTATCTGGAATCAGTTCCTTTCCCCCAATCCGGACCCTTAGCAACTATGACTGAAGAATACCCACTTGATTGAGCAATGCCAGGTCCTGTTCTGGAAAACCCTTACTTGGAAAAATGGAAGTGTGCTTTTCCCAGCGTTTGGTTGTCATGCACTACAATGCAGGACGAATGGATTCACGCTGTAAAAATATGGATTTATCTCACATTATATACACATTAATTATAACTAATTAATTCTCATAAAAAGCATTTTGCTTCTCAGTAAGAACTCACTTATACTTAAAAAAAATTAAAAAATGAAAAAGTTATAAAATGAGTGGAAATAAAAACATAAACCAGCCTGTGAATGATAACCACACCATAAAGTCGGTGGCTCTCGTCTACATTATCAGTATAGTGTTTAACATTAACTTTACTTTGAATATGTATTTCCAAGTATTCAGATTGTGTAGATGACCTTGCATCCAGTTACTGTGAGCTTTTATGGCAGCATTTCAGAGCCTCTCTGTTCAGAACCACACTGTAAAAACCTGTGCTGGCTCAGTGTGTACATAAGTCACTTCTACAGGTTTATGAGCCAGAATAACACAGCACATTGCTCCTGTTTATTGCACTAAATCAATATCAAACCTATTTGAAATGAGGTATATTGCACAGTGCTAGTGATAATGAACGCAGTAGACCACTTCTATTTTTGGGAGCAGCGCTGCTTAAAAAGTCTGACTGCAGCAGACCTGCGAAAGCGCTCCCTCAAACATTTTGGGTGCAGCAGCCTCCAACACCACCTCCGCGGTGTCCAGGGAGCAGCCCAGGACAGAGCTGGCCTTTATGATGAGCCTGGGGAGTCACTTCCTGTCAGCAGGTGTTATACTGCTCCCCCAGCAGGCCACACTGTAAAAAAGGGCTGATGCCACCAAAGAGTCATTAAAAGTCATTTTTATCATCTCTCTCCCACAGTTTGTGTTTCATCCTTGTCTCTCTTTGCTCTGCTTTAGTCGTTTCTCTTTCTCCTCACCTCACAACCTGTCACGGCAGATGGCTGAATCTGGCTCTTCAAGGGGTTGAAAGGGAGTTCTTCCTTCCCACTCTTTCCATGGGCTTGTTCATAAGGGATTTTCTGATTGCTGTTTTCTCTTTTATATTCTACAATCTTTACTTTATAATCTAAAGTACTTGAGGTGGCTGATACTGTAAAACTGAATTGATCTTGAACTATGATATATGCCACTTTGGTTGCCGTTGTCTGTTGCCATTGTTTTCTCACAGATTGCTAGCTTGCACCTTCCTTCTGATAATATTGCACATGATTTGCTGGGCTCAGAACATTTGATCAGAAATAAACACAGTGTAGGAAACCTTGCATAAATTTTTCATGCTACTGTGCAGCCCTGTGCTCTGATACACATGTACTGGCACTGCACACAAGTCTAATAACTGTTTTGTATTGAATAAAGACATAACGCTGCTAAAGTAATGGAACAAATGTGTTAGCATTACAATATACTTTAATTACTAGTTATGCAGAATCATATGCACTACATGACTGATCATAATTTTTGATTAATAGTTTATATCACTTAAACATTGGAGGAAAAGATGCTTTAAATTATTTATACACTGCTCAAAATAATAAAGGGAACACTTAAACAACACAATATAACTCCAAGTAAATCAAACTTTTGTGAAATCAAACTGTCCACTTAGGAAGCAACACTGATTGACAATCAGTTTCACATGCTGTTGTACAAATGGAATAGACAACAGGTGGAAATTATTGGCAATTAGCAAGACACACTCAATAAAGGAGTGGTTCTGCAGGTGGGGACCACAGACCACTTCCCAGCACCTATGCTTTCTGAATGATGTTTTGGTCACTTTTGAATGTTGGTGGTGCTTTCACACTGGTGGTAGCATGAGACGGACTCTACAACCCACACAAGTGGCTCAGGTAGTGCAGCTCATCCAGGATGGCACATCAATGCGAGCTGTGGCAAGAAGGTTTGCTGTGTCTGTCAGCGTAGTGTCCAGAGGCTGTAGGCGCTACCAGGAGACAGGCCAGTACACCAGGAGATGTGGAGGAGGCCGTAGGAGTGCAACAACCCAGCAGCAGGACCGCTACCTCCGCCTTTGTGCAAGGAGGAACAGGAGGAGCACTGCCAGAGCCCTGCAAAATGACCTCCAGCAGGCCACAAATGTGCACGTGTCTGCACAAACGGTTAGAAACCGACTCCATGAGGATGGTATGAGGGCCCGAGCGTCCACAGATGGGGGTTGTGCTCACAGCCCAACACCGTGCAGGATGCTTGGCATTTGCCAGAGAACACCAGGATTGGCAAATTCACCACTGGCGCCCTGTGCTCTTCACAGATGAAAGCAGGTTCACACTGAGCACATGTGACAGACGTGACAGAGTCTGGAGACACCGTGGAGAGCGATCTGCTGCCTGCAACATCCTTCAGCATGACCGGTTTGGCAGTGGGTCAGTAATGGTGTGGGGTGGCATTTCTTTGGAGGGCCGCACAGCCCTCCATGTGCTCGCCAGAGGTAGCATGACTGCCATTAGGTACTCAGATGAGATCCTCAGACCCCTTGTGAGACCATATGCTGGTGCGGTTGGCCCTGGGTTCCTCCTAATGCAGGACAATGCTAGACCTCATGTGGCTGGAGTGTGTCAGCAGTTCCTGCAAGATGAAGGCATTGAAGCTATGGACTGGCCCGCCCGTTCCCCAGACCTGAATCCCATTGAGCACATCTGGGACATCATGTCTCGCTCCATCCACCAACATCACGTTGCACCACAGACTGTCCAGGAGTTGGCGGATGCTTTAGTCCAGGTCTGGGAGGAGAGCCCTCAGGAGACCATCCGCCACCTCATCAGGAGCATGCCCAGGCATTGTAGGGAGGTCATACAGGCACGTGGAGGCCACACACAATACTGAGCCTCATTTTGACTTGTTTTAAGGACATTACATCAAAGTTGGATCAGCCTGTAGTGTGTTTTTAACCTTTAATTTTGTGTGTGACTCCAAATCCAGGCCTCCATTGGTTAATAAATTTGATTTCCATTAATGATTTTTGTGTGATTTTTGTTGTCAGCACATTCAACTTTGTACAGAACAAAGTATTCAATGAGAATATTTCATTCATTCAGATCTAGGATGTTTATTTGAGTGCTCCCTTTATTTTTTGGAGCAGTGTATATTACTGGGTAGCTTTATCTGAAATAATATTTTACAGATAAGAACAGAATATTAGATTTAATATTTTAAAATCTGCAAAATACGAAGTAAAGAGATCAAAGAAATGGTATGGAGTACAAAGTACAACATTTGAATGACTGGAAGCAGATCACAAAATAGCAAAAAAATACTTTAAATACATGCAGATGACCTATCTCTGCTCTCATTCAGTGGCTTTGGAATTACAGGCTTAGCAGCACTGCAGCCCAATTAATTTAATTAATTTCCCTTTCTTTCTCAGCTGTATTCCAAACACCTGATTTTTGTGTGTTTTTGGCTGTACTGCGTTGCACCTTTTGGGACAACACTGGAGACACTCTATAAAATACAAATTTTTACACATAGAACCTCTCAGTGCAAAGAAATACAATTTATTTATTTGTCACTTCAAGATTTTATACATGCAAGAGTATATTATTCATTTATCCTGTTCTTTAAACATCACTGTTAGCATTTATTAGTAAGTTTAAGTAGCTTAAAATGACTCTAGCTTGTTCACAATGGCATACATATTCAAAAACGCACAAGTCCATAAATATTTGGACAATGATGAAATTCTGCCCCCCAAACAGTTAACCCAATAATTTTGTTACCCTTTAAATTAAAGCTAAAATCTGCACTTAAATTGTGTCATTGTCCAGTCATGGACTTAACTGCTTAAGTACATAAGTAAAATATAAAATAATTATTTTTTTTTACTAATGTAGTACAGTAGGTGAATATAAAATATTATGAACAGTTCGATAATAATAAAAAAAGATGTATTGAAGGATTTGGGAGGTTTAAGTAGGATATAAACAGCACATATGGAACCAAAACAGATCAGTGCTCTACTCTGGATCGAATTACGTTTGTTACAAAGTAGAAGATTGTATCGTTTGGTGATATTCATACTGAGCTGTGACCGAAGGCTCTGAACCTTCAGCTGTCACTTTAAGTGAAGGGGGGGGGGTGTTGAGGGTAAGGGGGTTCAGTCATGTGGTTAAATCATTTGTTACATAGCGGTAATCAGAATTGTGCTGCGGGCATGTGGTCCTGGTATTGGTGCTGAAACATGGAAGAACCTGATGTTAAGACCCAACCTCTTCTTTTTTTTTTTGACATAACTGAACAGCTTCCCCTAAAGGAGCAGTTAGTTTAAGCAGTGTGAGATAAAACCAGAACTCTGAGGCATCGTTTGTAAATCTTCTTCACATTTCTGGCTCTCAGAGTAAGTCACAATGACCTTCGCTGGTTTGTTTTTAATCCCAAGCGAATTTATATTTGACATCTTTCATTTTGTCTTTGCACGCAGCATCGAAGTGCTCTGCTTCTGCTGCTGTGAGCAGATTCTTCCAATCTCCAGCAACTCCTGAGGAAGAACACACAAAGAATGACATTAGAAGGGAACGTGTAAAATTGTGTCCTTTATTTTACATTATAGTGGTTCTCTTTCAGAACCGCCGTCTAAATTATATTATGGTTTTTCTCAGTTGCTTACTTACTATTCCCAGGTTTATAAAAATCCAGATCACAACACCATCATCATAAACACATTCCCCTGTTTTGACAGATGAGTCAGAGTTGTGGTGACACCTTCACGCATCATTGCCTACCCCGGTGCAACAATCAAAACTGCTCACACACCAGTCAGAGCCTTCAAAAGGTCGATATGTTCACCAGTAATCCAAGATCCTCCTCTCTCTTTCTGCCTGCATATTTCCCCTTTTTAAACCCCAACTCATCATGGGGGGTGGAAGGTTTATGACCAATACCCCTGCATCCACATCCACCTTTAAAGCTATGAAGGAGTCCTGTTTAGACATGCCAGTCGAGGCTTGTAGGGGTGGATAAGACACACACAGACGCACACTTGTGTGTAATATGTGGTGAAGTCTGTGCGTTGGGGCTTTTGTTTTAAGTCTGAAGGCAACATTTGGTCTTCCAGTAAGACTCCATGGTTGTGAATTTGGTGTTCATTTGGAATATGGAAGCTTTCAGAACCGAGTGATCAGTTATGGGTTTGTGTTTGAAGGGATAATTTCAAGAAATACATTTTAGCAATGGGGAAAAAGTGTAAGTTTATATAGATTTTATAGGCAACCATCCTCAGCAACATCATTAAAACACACCTTTCCTGAGGAATTCAGACTTGGTCTGGTCCATGAATTCTTTGGGAACTGCCGAGTAGTTAGACATGCTGTTTTTCTTCATGTTGGTGAACAAACACCGGTCAGCTATCTTCTCTATCACTTCTGTATCCAGAGGTTTCTGCAGGAACTGAGCGATTCTGGTCACAGAGTCCTTCAGGTCCTGCACGGCAGACAAACACAGCTCAGCTCGTGTTCTTACAGAGGAGTCTGACTGTTGGTGTTCGAGCTGTTCAGGAGGAGTTCACGGCTGGTCTCACCTTTGACAGTTCTTCATAGGAGATGTACATGACGCGCTCCTTGTCTTCAGCACTGAGCCAGCTCTTTATGTGATCAAACCAGGAACCAAATGCAACTAGAAGGAAAAGAAGATGGATGGATAGGTAGACAGACAGATCTATGTATTGATCCTGAAGGAAATTATTGTTCCCTGTCAGATCAAATATAAAAGGAAAGTTCTCTGCATTAAGGCTTCAACTTCATCGGTCCTTAATCTTGCTAACAGGTGTTCCTCTTACCTACTGTTCTAATACTGAGTAAATGAAGACTGTGTTCCATATATGTAAGAAGAACAACCTTTTCCATCAAGGAACTTCTGGAGGAACTCGCTCTGTGGGCCTGGTTTCACCATGAATGAGGTTATCCCATAGTAGTGAAAAGCAGACGTGAGCACATCTTTGGGGTTCCTCATGACATAGATGACCTGGAGTGATGACAAATCATTATTAAACTTCAAACATTCAGCCCTTCTGAGTCTGAGCTGCCTTCACAGTATCTTATAGACCAATCAAAGACCAATCAAACCTCCTTTGTCCAAAGCATTCTGTGCTGTGTCATGTTTGTGTGTACGTAACATGAGGTCACTTCCTGTTTTATTTTGCCAGTCCCCTGTTCTGTGCGTGTTGTGTTTAGTCTTGCTTCCCTTTGTCTTGTTACTGGAATTCTGTTCACCTGTTCTCTCCCCGGATGTTTCTGCTCTCCTCTCGTTTCCTCCTTTGAGCCGTTTTGCTCAGTAAAGCCTTGACTTCACATTTCTCAGAGTTTTGTTCCAGGAGCTGGTCTTCACATGTCTTATGTCAGACATTTTAATGCTGGAAACCTGTCTGAAACCTGCTCCTGAACTGTTGCTCTGTGTAAACTGAGGAAGCTCAGGCTCAGTGATACCGCTAGAGCTCTTAGACGGGAATGTAGAAAATCGGAAAGAAAGCGGATGCAGGAAAAGCTAGGAGGTTCCTTTGAAATTTTGAGAACCTTGTTAAATATCAGGAAAACGTAAAAGGCAACAAGAGCAAAAATATTTCTGACATTATATAAAAACAAACTCCCATAATTCCATGATTTTGTTCTCCATCATTACTCCTGTCCCCCCATACCTTTCAGGATACCTACATCGCCAAATGTGAGGAATATCTACAATTCACATCAACAAATCTGAGTTACAAAGGTTCTTCATAGAACCGTATCACAAACTGTGCCACTGAATGCCTCCGTGACCATGAGGCAGACTTACCTTTGGTTTGACTTCATAGAAGGATGGTGGCATCATGCTGTACTGGAAGTGTGTTGAAAACATGCGTGGAGACGGCCTTTCTTCCAGGTTGAGGGTGCGGGCCAGAGACTCCTCCAGCCACGGGACACGGGCCCAATTGTGAAGAGTCTCGACGGAGGCCGGATCCCCTCCACTCATGATCAGAGGGACAATCTCCTGCATCCATGTCGTGCCTACAAAAATGAAACAAGCTTGTCTTTTGATTCAGCTTTTTTTAGAGCTACTAAGTGCCAATGTTCACTGACTTTATGATGAAGCGTGGCTCACTGCAATCTTTATAACAATTCCAATGAGTCATTCTGAAACCCATATCTTAATAAATAGAGACAGACTGAGGCTCTAACCAGATCTCAGAAACTGGTGAGGTCCAGAAAATTTCCTTTTAATGCCTTATTTAAGGTATTTAAGATAGAATACTAATCATCTCAGTATAAGCAATAATAATCACAGCATCAATAAGAGTAAACGTCTGCAAATTCCTGGAAGGAGACTGCTGAAACTAAAACAGACATGAGGGAAGTGGAAAACCTAAAGGGAAAAACATGTTGGCGAGGACCCGGGCGGGAAAGAAGTCCTGGAATTTTGGCTGTTCCTATCAGCCGGCATCACATGTAAAACACCGGGACACAACACAGATTTGCTGCACGCTGGGATCTGCACCATCCGGCAACACGACCGATCTGTGGTTCAAACACCACAGCCCTGCCAGTATAACCAGTATAACCAGCATAACCAGTATAACCAGTATAACCAGTATTCTGACTGAGTCTGAAGCAGTCATGTGTGGGCGCTGTGGCGAGCAGGGTGGACCCAAACGCAGAACTCCAGAGGCAGAACTGAACTGGAAAGGGTGATTTTATTGTAGATAAAGGGAAACAAAACTCACACTGAATGGCTGACAGGGCCAAAACCACACTGTCACGAGGGAGGACGCGACGAGGAACAGCACAAACACACGGGCTTAAATACACACAGGAGGTAACGCTGGGAAACAAGAAACAGCTGGGGAACACGGGGGAACAGAATCTAACAAATTGAACAGGGGAAGCAAACCTAAACATGACACACAGGGAGCACTGGACTGTCAAATTAAAACAGGAAGCAAACAAAGGCACAAACGCAGATTAAGCTCAACATGAGGAAATAAAGACAAGAGGCCAGTAACTAATAAACACTGAACACTCAGACGTGGAAAGACAAGGAAAGGACACAAAACCCCGACTAAACACAAAACCACAACAAACTGAAAACCCACATGACAGAAACCAGCTAACATAATCAGAGACATAACAAACTTAAACAAAAGAACACAAAACACAGTGCCACCGGCCCCGGATCACGACAGGAGCCAGCCTCCATGTTCAGTTACTGACTGGAATTAATTGAATATAAATGAACTGAATCTAAATGTTGCCAGCAGCCATGAAGTCCTCCTTAGTGCAGTTTCCCATCCAGGGGGTGACGCTCCCACGCACGATGCTCTCGACGCTGCAGGTGTAGAAGTTCCCGAGCACCTCGAGCGGGAGCTTGAAGTCTCTCGGCCGCCTGAGGAGGCAGAGGCGCCGTCTGGCCTTCTTCACGGTGATGTTAATGCGACGAGTCCAGGACGGGTCCCCTGAGAGGGTCACTCCCAGCTCTTTCCACCTCAGCGCCACTGAAGAGGCGTGGATGGTCCTGCTGAGGTCCACCATCAGTTCATTTGTTTTGCTGGCGTTAAGCAGAAGGCGGTTCTCCCGGCACCATGACTGGTATTTTCTATTAATTAATTTATTATTTGTGGTTAATCTATCTATGTTGTAATTTATTTATATATATTTTTATATTTTATTTTGAATTCAGTCTGTGATTTTCCAGCTACAGAAAATTCAAAGAGACTCAGTGTGGGTAATAATCAGCATCTGTGAGGCTCATCCTCAGACTTCATCACCAGCAAACTCAAGAAGAACAAACAGTTTGATTGTTGAGAAGAATAATACATAATAATAATAATAATACATGTTACGTAATTCTGAGTATTTTCGCCCTTCTACTCTGAATGGTTACAAATACTGAGCAACGGAAAAGAAAACCTCTTTTCTCTGTTTTCATCCTGGTTATTGTGCAAATCGTTCCATTATAGCAGCAGAGGAGAGACGAAAGAACACGTCTGCTGAAGTTTGCAGCTAAAAGTCATGCAGAGGTGTGGGGCTCATTCTTCAGTGTTTGCTTAACACTAAGGTGAACCTGAGCACTCCCACGCTTGGCTCTCCGCTGCTTCTCTGTGCTTCTGAGCCACGGTGGCTCTTATTCGCCCTGCAGTCGTGTGAAGTGGTCCGTTTTATTCTCTGATTCTTATGACATCATTTTGTGCTGTGCCTTGATGTACATTTAATAACCCGAGTTGAGCCCTGAAGGTCCGGGCTCAGAAGGCAAAAGGTTCAGAGAGCTGAGCGCCGCCACGGCCAACCAGTCAAGCCCAACGGCGGTGAGCAGTTACGTCACGGCAAATCGTCAGAGCCGAGCGGCGGCGTTTCTCCGTTTGAGCCAGATGAAAACCATTAGTGAGCCATTAGAGAGCTGAGAGACAAAGAAGCAAAAGTAAAGGAAGGAAAGACAAAGAACTTTATCGGTTCAGTCAACTGTGGGCGTGAGATGATGGGAAAGCTGTCGGCTCAGCAGCGAACTGCACGAGAAAACATGCCAACGATTCAACAAGTCAACGATTCAATGATTCGATTCAACTTTAAGGCCAAGTTTCTATTTGATCTGCTTTCTGAATCAAAACGTGGAACACAATGATTTATGGGTAAGTCTCAACTGGACTTCTTTTTGTTTCTTGAAGGTGTTTCAGCTCTCGTCTGAAAGGCTTCTTCAGTTCTCAGACCAAAAGGCGGAGAGACCCGCTACTTAAACCCCAGTGGGCGTGGTTGGTCCCTTGGAGGTGGTTGTGACCAGTGATGCCAGTAACACGTTACTCTAATCTGAGAATGCTAAGTTATCAGCTAGCCTAAAAGAATCAACATTTTCTTAAAATATATTTAAAATTTTTAAATATGTGTTGAACTTTTGTTTGATACAACTCAAAGAACTTGAATGATAATATATTATACATATTCCTGTTGGAATGCAGCTGATTGGACTGTGCATGGTATGGACAGGACAGTCTGTTCTCCAGATTAGTCTGTGTACATTGACCCTTTGACACGGTGAGCTTCATGCAGTAATTAAATATTGACTAAAGGTCCACAGAGGTCAGAAGAAGCTCTGCAGTTTCAGGTCACAGGCGTCCTGGCCCTCGTTCCGGGACACTGAAACTGTTCACGTTTGCTCGTTACAAGTGTCTTAAAGATTGTGTCTGTGTGTTGTTGTGGTTCTCTCTCTTGTTGTTTCTTCTCCCTCGTTCCAGGAGGCCGGCAGGCTGGTTTTCCCCTCCTCTGTGGGGCGGAGCTCGGGGCCCTGCACACCTGTGGCAGGGCGTCTCTCACTTAGTACTCCTGCATTTAAGGTCCAGCTCCAGCCTCCCGTCTTCGCCACAGTGTCTTGCTAACGTTTGTGGTAAAGCGACCTCCAGCCTTCTTGAGTCTATGAAAAGTTGTCTGCGTTGTTAAGTCGTGTCTCTTGCTGTGTAAAGGAATTCGGTGACCCGCATCCTGGCCTCTCATCAATCGGACTGGTTATCCCCTCGCTCGCTACTGAAATTCACGTCGCCCTTCAGCCTGGCTGCCCTCCTGGAAAGCCTTTGAGCAATCACAGCAGCCAACCTCCCCTCTGGATTTTCCCTACCATCCTCCTCACACCGGCCCCTCCATTCATGAGCCGCACCCCTTCCTGTGTCGGCCTTTTCCATGTTTGCATTTGGGTCCACCTTGAACCTTGGCTATGGATCTTGACGTATTGATGAAGCAACTCAAATAAAGCTTCACTCATGTTCTTCAGTGTTCCCGGTGAAAGCCACCACTCTGCTAATGCACGCTGATTGTTCGGCCAGGAAAACCACGAGGCATACTCTCCGGATGGGACCTGTTTCAAAGCGATAACCACACGTTTACTGTAGTGTAACAGAAACCTCTGATGTGCGGCGATCCCATCAGGAGGTCACTGCTAGAAATTCTCTGCCGTTGGTGGCCTCATGACTGAAATCAAATGGTGGAAGGTGCTGTAACAAACGCACACAAAGGTAGTATGTACACTAACATCGTTTCAGCCGTGTGTATGAAAACATCATGAAAACCGCCGGGAGAAAAAATGCTTAGCACCAGACATTTGCACTTTGGGGGCTTCAGTGCCAGACAGCACATTCATTGTGGACCGAGTGGTAGATCGCCCCGTCACAGCGATGTCGCTACCAAAGAGTGATTTCTGATGTTCATCTGTGTGTTTTTTTTATGTTTAATATGTTTGCTTGTATTGGTGAATAGACTGCAGTCGACGGGATTTAGGAAGAGGTTCTATATTAAATAAAGAAATGACTTGTTTTGCAAGTATCTTTGTTCCTCTGTGTTAGTGTTCCTACTTCTTTTTGACCACTTAAAATATGTTGATATAATATTGATGTTATAATTAGTGAAATTTCTGCTGCCCTCTTGGCCAGACCTCTCCTGAAAAAGGTCACGTTTAATGGGAATGACACTTATATATGACCCGCATACACGAAGGATGAAGGTCACTCGGCCAAAAATAAATGACTGCCGCTTCTACCTGGAATTTTCTTTCCGGCTCAAAATGACTTCATAAAATTCCAGAGATACAAGTCTGAGACATGTCTGACAGATTAAAGACCAACTGTTGCATAGGGGTCTGAAACATCGGCTGCTTCTGCAGCCTGAAATGATCCTGAGTGTGTGCACAGCTTTCCAAAAAATATTCCCACATTTGACACAAACTCCACAATCGAGCAACACGCGGAATACCTGCCATCAGGATGGTGTCATGCAGTCTAAATGCAGGGAATGCCCCTTTTTCCTGAGAGTGCCGGATTATGGGATCACTGCTCATCATAAGAAAACCCAGTTCGAGCCCTCTGTAGTGTGAAGACACCACGCTGCCGTCAAACCGCGACCACTCACCTGACTTTGGGTACGTTACGATGAGAATATCGTCCGGACGGAACGTGAACTCCTCGTAGTACCTGAGGCTTTCCGGAGGATGCAGATATGAAGGCACGTAAACGCCTTTGTACAGCGTGTATAACTCGGCCTCAGTCATAGTTCAGCAAGCTCACTGAAACCCGCAAACGCCGCTGAGCTCCGTCCGTCTCTCAGCACCAGAGTTTCTGCGGTTGTTCGCACTTTGGAGGTTCACACGGAAGTACGGACTACCCACGGAGGAGAAGCCATACACACACCTATGGGGGAAGACGTCAGCGTGCTTGATGACGTCACTGCCCAGCTTCAATTCACAGTGGAACCTGCCCACGATTCCTAATGACTAGAGTTCTTAAAAATAATAATTTAAAAAAGGTATTTTTTAAAGGATTTTCTTCAAAATGCACGACTATAAAAAAAGTCATCTCACAGAAAATTTTATATATATATATATATATATATATATATATATATATATATATATATATACGTACGCACAGCTCATGCTGCTGACTGAATAAAACAGGTCAGGTGTTAAAATTATTTTATGTTTATTCCAGAAGAGGGTTTTTAATTCATCCCCCCAAAAAATCTCAATTACAAAATACTGAGCTCATAAAAGAGGTCAATGAAACAAAACTGAACTCAGGCAAAAATGTGAACAAACTACTTGCACAAATAACTCATAACTTACCCTCCCTAAGAAATGACACACACGGGGATATATGCTGGCTGATCAGACCATTAACACACAATAGGGGTAACTAAACAGAATACAATCACTAACTACACCAAACACCACGATACCGCTAATAAACTAAACACCAAAAAAACCAAAAAGCAAAATCTTAAACTCCAAATACAAATATTCACTTAAATGGAAAAGCTTATTTAACTAAAGAAACTCCAAGTCCCCTCCCCTCTGCAGGAACTGGTGGTGCAGTCCAATTAGTCCCTTGTGTTCAGGTGTCCTCAGCTCTGGCCAACATCTTTTGTCTTTTTTACAGCAGGCGAGTACTGGCGAAAGAAACAAACTAATCATAAGCACAAACAAAAATGAACCGTGGGTTGAGAAAAACACACAAGTGAACTAAATGTGCGCGCTTACAAACAGGGCACGTGTGTTTAAACTAGTGATGAGAAAACGAAGCTTTTGTGAAGCGCTGAACCACTAGAACAGTTGTTTTCGAAAATAGGTTAATTACGCGAAGCTTCAATTATAGCGCCCTCTCCTGGAAAAGTGCAACGCTTTCGATTACACACATGCATGCACTCCCTGATCTGAAGCAGTTACATGCTGAAGGAGTGGAGATACAAAAAACAAAAGAAATAAAGGGTGTTCTCAGTGATGAACATTTGTCATGGAAATATTATCTAAATTATATAAAAGTTAAAATATCCAAAACTATTGCTGTTTTAAATATGGTAACAGAATTATTAAACAAGAAGGCCTTGTATATTTTGTATGACTCACTGATTGTTCCATATCAGACATATTGTGTGGAAGCGTGGGGTAGTATTTGTAAAACATAAATAGATTTGATTGTTCTTCTACAGAAGAGAGCTGTTAGAATTATTAATGGAAGTGGATACAGAGATCACACAAACCCAATATTTATACAGGTAAACTTATTGAAATTTAATGAACTGATACAATATTTTAAAATTTATGTACAAAGTGCTTTTTCAACAAAGATTTGCAAAAAGAGAAAGCAAATACAATTTTAAACAAACTGAGATTTTCAAAAACTTCAGATTCAGAACGGCAACGATGGAACGATGCGTTTCAATCAAAGGGGTCAGTGTATGGATCAGTCATGACAGTGTGATAAAACAATCGAAATCTCTTTCTGCATTTAAAAGAAATCTGAAAATTATTAAGACGAGGCGATATGGCTTTGAAAAAGCTGATGATGTGTAATTTTTGTGTACCTGAAATATGTCCGTAATAGTCTTCTGAGCTGAAAAGCTAATTTTCTTTTTATGTGAAGAGGGGGCAGATATTATAAGTTCACACTTCTTTCTGCTCCTTTTCATTCATGTTTTCTTAGTTGTTACAGGAACTATTCACATTTATTATTGAGCGAATGAAACAGAAAAGAAAATGTACTTTCAGATGTACAATTTTACCACTCAGTGACGGGATTTCAGGTCTTTCCCATAATGGAGGAGATATGTAAATCACTTGTTTTTGTCTGTGAGATCAAAGTCAAGTGAATTTTATTGAAGGAAGTAATCCTTAGTTATTGTATCTGAATTTGAATGTCTTTGAATTTCTTCTTCTTTGGATTCCTGTTCTGATTTCCTTATAGCCTCTCCACTGTTGCCTTGCTTCAAGTTCAGCGTGAGTCATCTTCTCTCAGATTTGGTTGGGTTCACTTGTTTCATGTTTTGTTGTTGGCAGGAGGTTCATTCCTGTCTAATATTAAGACAATCTGTTCCTGCAGGACAAGCAGGAGAGAGCGTGTAAATTACTAGGACTTTGGTTAAAGGGACACCGAGGTCCAGCAGTAAAGCTCTAATTAAAGACCATCACAGTCCAGCTGAAGAGAGCACGTTTGCTTTGAGCGATGACTGAAGCAGAGTTATCCAAGCTGTACAAAGGGGTCCATTTGCCTTCCAGTCTGCATCCTCCGGAGTGCCTGAAGTACTACGAGGCGTTTGCTTTTCGCAAAGATGACATTCTCATAGTGCCATATCCTAAGTCTGGTGAGTGGTCAAATTTCCATTTTTTAAAGTAAACAGCTGCATTTATCACCGTTATGTTTTCCTCGTGATCGCTGACAAAACCAACTTTACAGCAAACATTAATAGATTAAAAGATCGTGAAAGATTAAGCCATGCAGCTGTGAAAAAAACGGGCCAGAAAACAGGATTAACACTGAAACTGGAAATATTTTAATCCACAAGATGAATTTGAATGTGAGACAGCAAGTTCTTCCTCAACACGTTCAATAAAATATAAAATTATACTTTTCCTCAAAAATAACTTTCAGATATTTCAGATAGAAACTGTGTTGTGATGTCAGCAAAAAGCCCAGAAACAAGAAGCTTTCTAGTTTCTCTCTTATTCCATTTCTTTCTTATTGTCCATGAACTGGCAGATCCTGTGTGATACGGCCAGGTCAGGCAGCTTCAATGTGGCTGTAAAAAGTGCTGACCAATGTTTTTATCCGCTCACCACTGATCAATGTGTCATTGGCAACGGGGGGAACAGGGTAGAGCCCAGGTCTTGACCTGTGCGGCAGCTGTTGCAGTGTATTGTGGGATTTGATGTACAAGTGGTGGGAGCGCTATTTACCAACGGGCCATTAATGTATTGCAGGGTTAACACAGAGAGACAGACAACCATTGGGCCTCAACTTCACACTAAAGGCCAGTGATTCACACCCAGCACCTTCTTGCTGTGGGGCGATGGTGCCATCCACCACACTGCCCTGATATCAGAAACAAATGTCAGCCTCTGAAACACAATTGAATTGGAATTATATACAGCCTGCAGCTCAAAATGTGTAATTGCAATGTCTGAACCACAGCCTGTTTTGGTGATTTGACTGATGGGCTTTAAATTTCAGGAAAAAAAAAAGACCCCATTTCTTTTATGTAGGTACGACTTGGATGCAGGAGATTGATCATGAGTGGAGGAGATCCAGCCTCAGTTGAAACCCTTCCTACCTGGAACCGTGTTCCATGGCTGGAAGTGCAAAAGCCCTCCAGCACTTTCCATTTCAAATTGTCATCTCCACAGATGTTTGCAACACACTTCCAGTACAACATGATGCTGCCATCCTTCTTTGAAGTAAAACCAAAGGTATGTCTGCTGTCTAGGCTGTTATGCATTAGCTCAAGATTTAGACTGCTCTTGGTATGATGGTATGATGTCTGTGAAAGTGGATATCCCTAATATTAACCCCTAATATCCCTAATTTCATTTCATCCCTGTTAAATTCTGTTAAAATCCTTCTCCTCACATACAAGGTCTTGAATAATCAGGCCCCATCTTATCTCAAAGACCTCATAGTACCGTATCACCCCAATAGAGCACTTTGCTCTCAGACTGCTGGCTTACTTGTGGTTCCTAGGATACTTCAGAGTAGAATGGGAGGCAGAGCCTTCAGCTTTCAGGCCCCTCTTCTGTGGAACCAGCTCCCAGCTTGGATTCAGGAGACAGACACCCTCTCTATTTTTAAGATTAGGCTTAAAACTTTCCTTTGTGATCAAGCTTATAGTTAGGGCTGGATCAGGTGACCCTGAACCCTCCCTTAGTTATGCTGCAATGGGCCTAGGCTGCTGAGGGGTTCCCATGATGCACTGAGTGTTTCTTTTTTTTCACCTCTTTTCACTCTGTTTATACCCCACTCTGTATTTAATCATTAGTTAATATTGATCTCTGGCTCTCTTCCACAGCATTTATTTTGTTCTGTCTCTCTCCCCTCAGCCTCAACCTGGGCCTGCCAGAGGTTTCTTCCTGTTAAAAGGGAGTCTTTCCTTCCCACTGTCGCCAATGTTGCTCATAGGGGGTCGTTTTGACTGTTGAGTTTTACTCTGTAATTACTGCAGGGTCTTTACCTAAAATATAAAGCGCCTTGGGACAACTTTTTGTTATGATTTGGCGCTATATAAATAAAATTGAATTGAATGATGTAGCTCACCTTTGCCACACAGCCGCACCTTCTATCCTGCCGTGAAGCCAGCTGCTAACGAATGAAACCGTATACCTCCATCATTGAGATTTGGCTCAGAGAAACTGTGTTTTGCTGCAGTTGCCTCTTTGCAGCTGAGTGACTTTCTAAAGCTTCTGTTCCCCGTCTGCCTCTGTGCCTCTGCTGGTGTTTAACTACAATCTCAACACGTTTGGGAAGTTCACAGATGAAACAGAAGTTGAGGCTCATTTGGGGCACAGGAAAAAGAGATGGTGTTTGGAGAACAATCTCCACAATGCCTCCAAGGAAGAGGAACCATCACAGACTTCAGGAAGAGTCGTGATCTAAATCCTGTCCACGCTGACGGGGACCACGTGGCGAGGGTCGCTCCTTAACCACCAAATCAATAAAGTCTCAATATAAGGTGTAGCCTCGATCAAAGCTTCCTCCTGGAGCTATATTTGTGTGACTGAATGAAAATGAATCTAATAGAATATTAAAATCTATTTATTGCTGAAGCACAACTACATAAATGAGCTTATCAAAGCTACGTAACACAATCGGAGCTTAAATAAATAAATGGCTACTAATAACAACACACAGAAAAAATGGCAATGTTGTTGTTCAAACAACCATTACAAGTGAATAATCACAATGACATTAAAAATTGGTTATATTTCTGCACAGACCAATGACAAATTCAAACAGCTGCATCAGCAGTTGTGCTTTTGTGCTTCCTCCTTTCTTCAGTTGTGTTAGATATGTTTTTAAAAACTCATGACATACAGACATTACAGCCCAGACACCAAATACTTTGGCCCCGTGTATTGGTCACTCTTGATCCAGCTGAGGTTACGTTCACATGCACACGGGTTTGTTTGTTTGTTTGTTTTTAAAAAACTGGGATTTTCTTGCTTTGAAAAAAATCTTGAGCCAAAAACAGCTACAATAATGTTGGCCTGTCAGAAGCCTACAAACAACAACACGGGCCACAGTTTTACATCCAAAAAAGGAGATGAAGGCGCACAGCTCTGACACTGCAGACAGAGTCTAAGATAACTAAGCCTAGTAGCAGCTCTGTAGCAAAACATCTAAAACCCGAAAAGAAATTTGACCCGAGTGATGCTCATAGTGCACCTTTCTCTTTATAATCGTCCTTGTCCTGAAGTTGAAAGCTCAGAAAGGCTCTCAGAATAACATCTTTAAGTGCTGATGGTGTGTCGAATGTAGCGTCAGCATTCACTCTGTAGAACCTCAGCCATCCAGTCTGATCTGGCCACTAGTAACCTCAGTCTGGCACCTGATGACTGGATCAGCTCCCTTCCGCTGAAAGAGGGAAAGGCCTGTAAGGAACACCGCTCACCAAAAAAATGCTTAAAGTCTGAGGTGTGATGCGTTTCTTACTTCTGGTAGTCCAGCCCGAGAAGGCTGACTCCATTAACAGCCAAGATCCTGTCACCTGGTGACAGCTTCTCACAGAGGGCGGCTGGAGAGTCCGGGACCACCGCACGGATGAAGATGCCCTTCGCCGTCAAAGACGTGTCCTGAAACATGAGGTCAAAATGGCTTGTACAATCTCTATACAAACCTTTTTAAAAATGATATTTTTGAGAATGTCTGAGTGTTTTATATCAAAATGGCTCTCTTTCCTTTTCCAAAAAACGTAAAAAAAAAAAATGTTGTGCATCACCTGTTTATAATGGACAGAGCGAAATGTGTGCCGGCAGTCACAGAAAATAACCCCCTGAAGCCCTAAACCTTCAGCTCTGCCACAGACTCAGCTATGTCCACTCACCCTTGTGTCCACTAGAGCAAGACCAAGCCCTCTTTCACCCCGCTCCAGCTCCAGGCTAAAAACCTCATCGTTACTGCCATCACAATGGTCATCTGCCTCTTCTTCTTCATCCTCCTCTTTTAGTTCCACGAGTGTTTTCATATTGGTACAGTCGGACTTTAAGCGGTCTACTTTCAGAGCAGCTAAACACTGAAACACTAATCCACCTGCAGAATAAAACAAACGATATGTTCAGGAAAAAAAAGACACAGAAGAAAACAAAGACTGGAAATGTCTTTCTATACCTTCATCACAATCATCTACACCAGGGAGCCAGGGAAGAGTCTCACTGTCAGACTGCATCCATTTATCGTGGTCTGCCTTCAGCGGATCGCTTCGATCTAGCATGAGGGGGCTGTTAGGTGGGGTGAGGAGGCAGGAGGGGTCCAGAATCGACCTCCTCATGTCGCCGGTCTCAGTCTGTCGTGTTTGCAGCTCTAGATTTCTTAGCTTTTGGGACAAAATACTGGCACCACAGGAGCTGAACTCATCCAGGTAGCTGGTGAAGAGAGGAGAGGGTGATGGTGATGGTGATGGAGGTGAAGGTGGTAAGGGAGCAGAGGTAGCTGAGGGGGACTGGCAGTTTTGGTCACTAGCCTGCATCAAGTTCAGTTGAGCTTGTGCCGTATTAAAGGTTTCCGCACTTGTGTTTTGAAGATTAGCCTCCATGTGACCTGCATCACCCTGCTGGACAAATGACATCAGAACATGAACAGATACAGCAATGAGCAGAAAAATACAGCACAGTTCATTGTACCATGATGTACACTGATAGAAAAAAACAGCAGGGTGTGGCCACATTGAAAAATACTGTCTGATGAAGAATGTGTGGCTCAAACAAATAGGCAAACCCGACGTCCTGCAGGGATTTTTCGTTTTTATCACCGACTCCTTTCTGGCCCAGCGTCTGCCCTGCTCTGGTGTGGATGTGCCAGAATGGCTGACCTCACACGCTAGCTTAGCGTTTTGGTGCTTATTTGATTTGGAGGAAGTTTGGTTAAAAAAAAAATGATACCACGTTCATGTATATAATCAAAATGTCAACTTGTAGTCAGCAGGCCATTAGCTCAGCTTAGCATAAGGAGACACATCAAGTTTAGCTTTTTAACCTCTGAACAGGTCCAGGCTAGCTCGACTGCTTCCAGACTCTATGCTAGCTGACTGTAAGCTCTGGCTGTTTTTTTTCTAAAACACACTAAATATGGTACTAGCCTTTTTTTTTTAAATAATTAAAGTTACATTTACATTTAACAATAGCATTAATTTGAAATCGATATTCTATCTAATTAACTAATTATAAGCTGACTGGCAACTGCTGAATTTTATTAGTTAGCAGTTACATTTACTCCTGTTTAGCGAGTGTTAGCACACTAACGCTATAAACTAAGAAGGTAAACATAGAAAACATTATACTTGCTAAACATTAACAGGGGAGCTTTATGACTGTTTGTATGGAGGTTTAGCATTTTTAGCATTAAGCATTTTTAGGTTTAGCATTTAGGCTAAAACAATAGTGTCCCTACAGCCTCCCGGCAGCTAGCGTGCCGATGAACTCTTCTGATTACTTTCTCAGCAAAGGTTTCCATTCTACCTTTATGTGCAAACTCTATATTTGTATGCTTCACCAACTCAACTAAGCATGAAACTACAATTTACATTATCCATATTTTCCCACATATTTTAGCTATATTTATATGTTAAAAATGATATTTATTTACATTTTTTTTTTTTTACCTTGTGGTCTGCAGCAGTTGTGACATGTAACTGGGAGTCAGAAAGAGTGGAAATAAACTTTTTGAGCTCGTCCAGCTCTCCCCTCAGGGCTGAATCTGTTACTGCCCTTCTCAGTTGGAGCTGGTAACCCCCATCGGGCAGCACCAGTGGGTGGTGGGTGTCAAAGCTCTCCAAGATGTCAGCTAATGCAGAAGAGGGAGAATGGCATAATGAAAAGAAACTAAAAGGTAAATGGGAAGAGTATCACATTCACAATATGTTCACTTCTCACCTGTTTGGTGTGCTGCAGCTTGGTCCGGCACCGATGGAGTCCAGGTGTGTCTACAAGGCGATGCTGGGCTATACAGGCTCAGAAGGTGGTTCAGCTGGGCTGGATTCAGGGCAGGGTAGTCTGAGCGCAGAGACACCCAAGATGTCTATGTGCGCGCACGCACGCACACACACACACACACACACACACAATAATTCTTCTCTTGTGTTTTCATAACACATCTGTTAGGTTAAAAAATGTAAAATCTTCATAAAAATCATAACACACTAAAGGACGTGTAAATAAGGACATTTTTCATTAAAAGAAAGTCTTTTCTCTGAATATGCACATGGTCACGTACTGGACATTTATCAGTGAAACAAACTGTTGTGTATACTGTGCTGAGGCATGGTTACATCAAACCATTTCATATCATTTCTATGTTAAATGGACATCCTGAAAGAAAGCAGGAAAATAGTTTGTATGCTGTTGTGAAAAACAAACATCTTTACAGGATACTCCCTAAAAATGGGACTAACTATTAGCTTCAGTCAGTATGAACTGTCCATAAACCCTGAGCTTATGAACTAGCCACATTCATCCACGTGTTTAAACAGAACTTTATTCTAGGCAATTTATCAACTGCACACACAGACTGTCACATCGGGGTCCAGTATCCAAGGACGCAGACTGGAACGACCTTCCAATAGCAGACCACCCACTCTACCTCCTGAGAAACAGCTGAGCCGGGCACTAATACTTCAAACTGTCCATCACGAATATCAGAGAGGCCTTTGATGCTGTCACGTCACTATGGAGCAAACTCTGAGGAATGTTTCCAGCACCTTCTTGAATGAATTCATGCTTAAATGTAACATTAAGAAAACACAGGGCGAGACAGTCGATGCTTTAAGGCTGGCGAAGTACATCAAATCGCTGCCGCATCAAAAATAGTAACCGTTTCCCCTCCAGCTGGACATGAGACGGGCACGATTTAGAGGCAGGATTAGGACCCTACATTTTCAGATTCTCTATTCATTTATTACAAGAACTGAACTGCACACTGTAATGCAAACTACTTGATGAAATAATACTCTAATTTTGAAGGTGGGCTGCTGCCCTGTCTAAACTAAAGCACCAGACGAACATAACTCTCACAGGATCTAGTTTCCCTGGGTTTTGGGTTTTTTTGGTTTTGACAAGGGGTTTCTGTTTGAGCTCTATAGTCTTCAGTAAATTATGTTATTTTCTATTCCCTTGTGTTTATGAGTTTTTTGTGGTTTCGTGCTCAGCTTTAACTTGCTGTTCCCTTTCGTGATCCCATTCTGTGCCTTCAGTCTTTCTGTGTCAAGTTTGTCATTCTCTCTGTTTACTTCCTGTTTTATTTTGATGGCCTTTTGTATTTACTTCCCCGGTCTCGTCTTAAGTGATTAGTTTCACACACACACACACACACCTGTTTCCTCTCCCCTCATTATCTGGTGTGTGTATTTATTGTCTGAATCTCCCCCTGTCCTCTGTTGTGTTGTCCCTCATGGGCTGCCTTGTGTTTCCCACAGCATGCATGTTTATGTGTATTTTTTCTTTTACCTGCAGTAAATTCTTTCTAGGCGTTGCCAGCAGATTGATGGCCGATGAGAGAGTATGTGTGTCCTCCAAGGCCAGTTCTCCCAGTCCAGCTGCATGGGCCCAGTCAAGGAGCAAGTCAAGATTGGCCCGTATTCGCACACCTCTGGACCACTGATAGAATCCTGGCTCAGAGCCTGAGCACACACCAGGAGAAAGCCATCAGGGAATTCGACAACAGTAGAATAATTAGAATATCTCTGCAGAGATAGTCACACTTTTGTCTTTGCAGATTTATTTATACAGATTTTTAAAAAATTCTTATCTACACCTGCAGCCCAGTGAAAGGCAAACAAATAATAATCATAAAATCACAGTAACCACACCAAGTAAGATCTACAAACATCCTTAAAAAATTATAGGATATGGTAGGTGTCTTTTTTTTTTTTGACCACAGCAGGTCAGTGGGCTGCAGCAGCTTTATGACTCAAAGAGGAGTTCAGGGGTTTTAGTTATCACACTGGCTAAAATATAACCATGTGCAATAAAATGCAGAGTGGCCCTAATAACACACACACACACACACACACACATATATATATATATATATATATATATATATATATATATATATATATATATATATATATATATTAAAGTGTTTTATTGTATGCAGGTTTTTGTGAACAAATATGGGAATATTTTAAGCTGAGGATTAACTAGGCACCCTTCAGGCTCTCCAGTCGCTGCTTATTCTCTTTATGGCCACTAGAGAGCAGTGCAGTCACAGCTAAACGTGACTGTGGGGCTCCAGCCAATGCGCACACTTTTAGGTCTTAAGAACTTAATTATGAGCCAGCAGGTAGAAGATAAGTGTGTGAAAGATGCCAAAACACACTGCAGGCTTGAGTCGCACTTGATGCATCACACGCTGCCGCATACATAAGAAAACCAAATAAGTTCATGACCAGTGGGACTCTGTAAATATTATTACAAAGTTAGGGCAGAACCTCCACACACATTTCTCACTTAATATTAACAATCTGTTCTTCTTGTTGCGAGATTAGAATAATTCACTGGCAGACAAAAGACTGAGCTGTGGTGATGGCATTAGCCATCGGGAATGGAGGCCTGGAATAGCAAAATTATTCTGCTGACCTATAAAATATCCACTGCTTTTTATTACTTGTCAATTGAGACTCATCTGACCAGCAAATAAACGTATTACAACCACGAAAACTGCAAACTGCTCAGACAGCCAGTGCTAACCACTGCGGCACCCTGACCGTTATAAATGACTAACATATTGCTGTATTTTAAAAAATAAATCTAGTCTGTGTGCCAAGAGAAGCTGATTAAAGACCAATAAAAATGCTAATCAATGAAATATGCGCTGAAATGTCATGAAAAGATTACCTCCCTCTTTTCACCTTTACATTTTCAAACAATCTTTTTTTTTTCTTTTAAAGTAAATGTAAATAGTTTTGATGTTAGTTTTCTTGTTCCCTGAATGCTTTGGAGACTTTGGAGAATATCCATCCATCCCCTTCCGCTTATCCTGTTCAGGGTCGTGGGGGGGCGCTGGAGCCTATCCCAGCTGTCATAGGGCGAGAGGCAGGATACACCTGTACAGGTCACCAGCCTGTCGCAGGGCTAACACAGAGAGACAGACAACCATTCACACCTGTGGGCATTTTAGAGCGACCAATTAACCTAACCCCAGTAACGGCATGTCTTTGGACTGTGGGAATAATTAAATAAAAAACAAACTGATATATTGTGATTGATAATGGCTTGAGTTGGGGTTAGTTTTAGGGCTGGGGTCGTCACTGATGACGACTTACCGTGAATTTCCGCTTCAGTGGGAATTCCTACGCTGTAGCTACGCCATAACCACAAACCCCTCTGAGACCTACAGCGTAACCTGATGTGTCACTGCACATCGCATTGACCCAGCCCACAGCTACTGTGATTGGCCTGCTCAGCACCGGTGAGTCCTCCCGTGCATTTCCTGCTACTTTTTCACTGCAGCCCTTGAATTTATCAGTGAGAGAATAATAATCATTGTCTCAATATAAGGACTCATGTCAACGAATTCCCGGAGGGAACGGATGCGAGGGGATATACAAAAAAGCAGAAAAGGGACAAAGATGTTTGCCCTAAAAAAATAAACTGACCACAACAAAGAGTTGGGACCCAGGAGGGACAAAAAAAGTCCCAGCATTTTATTTGTTTCTATCAGCTGGCTCCACATATAAAACAGCAGGAGACGAGCACACGGTAACTAGCACGTAATGCACCAGCACAGGCATACGTGCAACGTCAGCCACTTACGTAGGCTACGTCATAGGCGCTACAAAGATTCACCACAGAAGTCTAAATCAGACCTCAAACATTAGGGGGTCAAAGGTCGTAACTGGCTGATCAGACATCAGGTGCTTCAGGAGTAAAGCTTTAATTAGATTTGAGCAGTGATTCTATGTATGTAGTTTTAAATGCAGCAAACCGATAGTCTACGATACAGACACGGGCACACCCCCCAGTGTGGGTTCTGATCCTGGTACCTCTCTCCATGAGTGAGTTGAAGAGTGATGCGTTGATGAAGTAGAAGAGGTAGCTGATGAGCTGAGAGGAAATCTCCGGGTGGACCTGGCAGTCTGAGAGTAGCGTCAAGCTCTCGGTCAAAACTTCCACCACCTGCTGGATCTCCGCAGGGACCTGCAGTCCGCCGCTACCCGGGACCTGAAGGCTCTCACTAGCTGTCCTCAGGTCAGGACTTTCCCTGAACGGATTGCAGTCCAGAAGTCCTGGTAGGATTGGGTAAAGGATCTAGTAAGACAGGAAACAAATGTGCAGCTTAGAGTGACTCAGTTGTCCACGTGGAGCTGGCGATTATTGACAATTCCTGTGGGTCAATTTGAGGTTGGAAAAGTTAAGTTTGTGCAGTGGATGTTCTGATTGGTGGGATAAAATAAAACATGTAACCCTCTAACCCAGAGCTCAGACCACCCATACTGTCTTGGCATATCTGTGCCTCACACTAAAGCATAGCTGATAGAAGACTGGTTAGAGTCAGCCAGCGGCAGCAGAAATAAAGAGGAGAGGGTTTCCAACATTTCCTTCCTTTCAGTGAAAGGTCCTCGCTGTTCTTCAGGGCGAGCCTGGACAATGACAGCTTTGTTCAGGCTAATTGTACACAGACATCTCCCTTCCTCTCCGATCTCACTCTTACGCCCACCGAGCATCCGAGGCCAACTCCAGCCATAGATCACATTCCTAAAAAGCTGAATATGGCTCATGTGGGCTTGGCATTGGGCTGCAAGAAGAACTGCTGAGTGAAGAGTTCTGAAGGAATCCACCATGAGCAGATCAGTTTACATTCACCATAAGGCTCTGCAGCCAGGGCAGGCTGAACATGAACAGGAGAACATAACAGCTCCCATTGCACACGAGACACTGGAAATGGAAATGGATGAACATTAAAGCAAATAATCTTGCAAATGTTGCTGGCTGGAAAATCTCTCTCAGCGGAGTCCGGGCAGAGACGATTTATTCACTCAGCAGCGCTGGATTCTGGGATTACCACATGCATCCATGGCACGTATTAGCCTGGGGTCAAAAAATAAAACTGCATTCATTGTGACGGACACGTAAACACGCAGTCTACCCACAAGCCTGTTAAAGTGCGCCTTTATTCATCACGACATGTCTTCAGATGCAATAGCTGCTCGCCAGTGGCGCCTTTTGTTTTCCACCCCGCAGCAATAACCCTCGCATCGGATGGAAAGCCATGAAACGCTCCTAAATAAACAGAGATTTAATAAACTGTTACCACGTCTGCTGAGATTTAGAGCTGAATTTCCTGTGAACTGACTCACTGAACAAGAAGTTGTTCCTTCCTCACCTTGCGGAGCAAACTCAGACTTTAAAATACCTCCAATACTGCCTCAGAGAACTTATACTACGTAAAATGCTGCCAAAAACGACCGTGTCAGCTTAACCCGGCGGTGATGGGACAGGATAGCTGCTAAAATGAAATACTGGCCCATAGTTGAGGGGACTGCAGAGTGACAGTGGTCAGCTTCACGAGGAGCGGCACTCGTGATGGATGACCAAACATACCTGGATTAAACAGGGGAAAAGCATAAAAAAAATAAGCCTGTGAGAAGAAAGCCAGCTCAGTCTGAAAACCAAAATCCTCAAACGACAGGAAAATAACTTCATCCCCTCCTCCTCTGCGCGCTAACCAAAGTTATGCATCATAAGTAAAACGTGATCGAACATTAAACATTAAATGTCCTGGGCTCAGAAACGAATCACGCAGCAGATTACAATAAAAAATGCTCTTCTTGCATTGCTACAGTTTTAGAGACATTCAACATTCAGGTCAAATGTTGCTTACTGGAGTGCAAAGAAATGCACAAATAATGATTATATAATTATCATAATATAATGCTCTCGTGTGCATTTACGTACACACATTTACTTAATACATGCTGCAGTTCCACTTTAAATGCAGGACCTTCACGTGTACATTTGCAGTGTGCCATTAGTTACATTTAATAACCTCAAAAGCCTAAAACTAACAGTTATTTTCAGGTGGTGTACACGGGAGGATCGGTGGTCTCAGGATCTTATCGCTGCTTGTTGCAGATGACAGCCATCTCCAGCTTCCACCGAGGCAGTTTGCAGCTGACTGTGAAAATGATCGCGTCCAAGTCTGCAGCCGTGATTCCGGCTCCGGGCCGGGGACGAGTTGCTGCACCCATGTAGAGGACTTTAATATCTTGGGGTTTTGTTCACGAGTGAGGGGATGATGGAGACTGATAGACAGATTAGTGTGGCGTCTGCGGTGATGCGGACGCTACATCGTCAGGCTGCTGATTTGCCGGTTGATCTATGTTCCTTCAGAAATCTTAAGTTTATTCCAAGCAACACTGTACAAGATAGATTAAAAAAAATACTATTTTGATGAGAAAATAGCAGTTTACTGGAATACCCTGTTAACTAGCCAAATATCTGGTTTAAACTGGGACGACTGGTCCTGACCTCTGCAGTCATCTGGTGCAGCAGGCGGACTTGCCGTCAGAAGTGAGCTCTGTCTGTAGGCAGGTAGTTAGACCACATCCTCCTGCACTGATGTGCTGTCTCAAACATGCAGGACCATAAACTATTTGGGAAGTCCAACACTTTGACTCAGGGTCATACTACTGACTTCCTTCCGTCATAGGGAAATTTAAAAAAAAAAAAGAGTGTGCGAGACCTCTGCTTTTCTATCTCGAACAGCATGTCAGATCAGTGCTGCCCTGATGCTGTCTTGGATGCGGCCCAATATTTGAAACTGCACGGCCGTCTTCTTTACATAGGCATTGTTGGTTTGAAGGGTCCTGGTCTTTGGAAGGGGAGACATCAATCTCAGCCATCAGCCTAAAGATGTAATTGTATGAACTGAAATAGGCCAATAGGCCTCCTGATTTTTTTGTTTTGTTTCACCCACACCCACACACTCGACTGGAAATCTGTCTGAAACTTTCCTGGGCACAGCTCCATGGGTGTGGTGCTTAAGTGAAAATGCACCCAACTGGATACTGTGGCCACAATGAAATATTACTTTTCTCTTTTCCCGAGGAGCAGTGAGGGAATAAAACAAAACACAATGCAACACAATCACGCACACAAAGCACTGTAAGTGATTTACCGTCAGTGCCAGGAGATCCTGGAACATCGCAAAATGTGCTTATTCATTTTCCTTCTGAGAGACGGACTCGTCGGTACCACTCTAGTGTTGGAGCTACAGTAAGCAGGCAGCTAGCCTAGCTTAGCATAAATAATGGAAAGCAGGTGGAAATAGTCAGCTTAACTAAGCGGTGTGCTCTCCAGAGTAAATCCTGGAAAAAAGCTGAGTATATGCTGATTAGTCACTTGTATATTTGAATTAAATCAAATTGAAGCAGTATTCATTTATTTTTTATCAACCAGAGGGCAGTGGAATCACCTGTTCATGCAATTTTGACATGCAACGACTAACATGCTAGGCCCAGTCACACAGGCCTAGAGGCCAGTTGCAACCACAGGTCACAAGGGAAAACATATTCCCCAACCAGTTGCATGTGGTTGCTGGCAATTGCCGTGAAATCAACTGCTAAAGTCCAAATTGCGTAGGCCCCCAGGTCCCCTGGTAACCACTGGCCTCTGGGGAAAAATGGGCATTCCTCGACCCGTTGGTGAGCGGAAACTGGAGGTTGCTGGCAGCTGTTAGATGAAATTGTCACAAAGAGGTACGCGGTGCTGCACCAAAGAGCTCCTCATGATTGCTTTGGTCACTAGCCGGTTGCTGTGGTCAGCTGTAGTTTTATTCAGGTGAAAACTCGTCTGCCCAAAGTGCTTTATCTGACACACAAACACACACACACACACACACACACACACACACCCTTGGTGTCCTGTCTCTCTCCCATGTCACAATAACCTCAGTGTGGTCTGTCTGTTGGAAAGCTGTCAGAATGCTAACTGAGCTCTTTATTCTCAGCCGTTTCTGATGAGTGGACCACACGGTCCTTGAGCTTGATTTGGAGGCCAGAGTGTTTCCTTCTAGTTAAGGCAAGAACATATAATACATATCAACTATTTGTAAACCATTGCATTACTGCCTTGACAGCAACAATGTGTCTGTTACCTTAGTAAAGTAGTACACACACTGCTGAAAGGCGAGCATGATGACTTCCTCCAGGACAGCTATTGTCTCCTCACTGGCTGAACGGACGCAGGACATCAGAAGCTCCACCAATACTGAAAAGTAAATATTCATAAATGCTACACTGAAAGATGGGATTCACAGTGTTACACTCTTTGGTTGCACCAGAGCCCAGTGTAAGGTAAATAAGGATTATGTTGAACTGTGAATTATGCCAAGCTATTCTAGTAGAGATCAAGAATAAAAATATGGAGTTGGAAACAAGCAGATCAACACCTAATCAACTAACCCAAGTTCTCCTCTTCCTTGCTCTCATCATCTTCCCTCTCTGGTTCCTCTTTTTGTCCCTCTTCCTTTCGGGCTCTCCACTCCAGAATAAGAGGCAGCTGGTGCTGAATGAACTGCAGCAGCTCCAGGCTGTTGGACATCCACACCACTAGGGGGCGCAGTCCAGGGATCAGCTCTTGGAGGCAGAGAAGCGTGGGGTCTTCTGGCTTTGGGCTTTCACCCCTGAGACTGTAACACAGGAGCAGAGCTGTGCAGTGTTCTCTGTGAACTCTGATATGATTAGTACCTGGAGAGAAACAGCAAACTGTGCTTACATTTCAGGCTGAACTGCAGCCAGCTCCTTAGTGTGCTCCTGCATGAGAAGATCAGATGTTTTGGAGTGAGTTAAAATAGTGACAGGGTAAAACTTTAAGTCAGAACCATCTGGGGGATATAAAGAACTGTATTTTCCTCTTCCCCAGACAGGGACTTTTTGACCAGTAAAATAATTCAGTCCCTATTTGCTGCAGTGGACATCAGTCCGGGTTCCTGAAAAGTTCCTCAGAAATTTCTGCTTTGGAAAACTAATCTTTGGAACAGAATCTGAAGGCTGACTTTCTCCCTTCAAACATTTTCTGTTTGGTCTTGGTCTACTCAAACTAGATGTACTCCACACTGATTTTTCCTTTGATTAGCAGCAAAGGAGATGATTCAAAAAAGGCCGTGTAAGCGCACCGTGGCTACCAGGCCTTGGAATATTAACTTGTGCCTGGCAGCTCCATCTTCAACATCCTTTGTGAAACGTATCCACTATCCCTCCTCCGCACGTCTAAAACATCTCAGCCTCGCCTCTTTAACTTTCTCTCCAAACTGCTCAATCACTTCTCTTCTTAACCTACAGCCTGGTCCAGCAAACCTCTCGACCATTGTGGACAACACCAACTTAGGCACGGCCAGTCAGCCAGCAGTGATGCTGAGGGCTTTTCCTTCTTCAGCCCGTGGAGGTGACGCTGATTGGTTTGTGAGTGATCGACTGCTTCTTGTAAGTCTGGTGGAGTTTTTACTAGAAGTTTAATAATTTATGAAGGTGCTACAAGCGAGTATTCATCTATATGCACTGTTAAGAAACCACAATAATTCAAAGAAGTTTTTATTAAAGCTAGATAAATACGATCTGTTTTTCGCATACTAATCTAGAAGCTTTGTAATTTCCAGAGATGTAAAAAAGCAAAACAAAAAAAAAATCAATTTTAGCCTGATTTTTTTTTCATGCTGTGTCACATATCATCAAAGAAACATGTTTCCAGCCATTGCTTCTCCCAGTGGTTCTCAGATGTGTTTCTGCCACGCTCCACTTCAAAATGTGAAAATAGTCCATATCCCACTTCTTTTCTTCACCCATCTTTAACAGTACAAAATTATCCAAGTTGAATTTTAGTGAAATAAAAGTCAATCATGATAGCGGCGCTAATTTCCCAACAAAAATCCTATAAACTGATGTTAGTTTGATATCCCCCCCCCGCTTGTCCACCCCCACCTGCAATGGCTCTATGTCAGATCAGTGTTTAAGAATCACGTCAGCCTAGAGAGCCGAGGGAGTGCCCATCGTGTTGTTCTACAGGACCGGCCGAGCTGCTGATACTTCTGTCACCAAAACTCACCCACATGGCGCTCTGAACTCTACTTGCAATAAGCAGCAGGAGCCTGCGCAGGTCTGAGGTTTGAAGGCAAGCTGATGAATACTGAACGCACATGCACAGCAAGAAGGCAACACTCAACGGTGGTCTATCACTGACGCTGCCACTGCTCCCCATTGCAACAGTCTCCTTCACAATGAGATCCTCGTCCTCAGCTCCGTAGCTGAGAGTCAGGCTGTGGCCTTCGGGTGATTTTAGGAATGGAGGCCCTCTGCTCAGGGGCTGTTTGCAGCTTGGGCTCTCGTAGTCAGTGCAGGCTGAGATGCAGGTGCTGCAGAGGAGCTTTTCTCTTGTAGTTGGAGAGCTGGTGTGACCTAGAGACCAGGAGGCAGCAGACAGGCTGGGCTCGAGAGCATCACTGATCACGTCCTTTATTTCCTAGAAAGAAACAAGAAACTTAAAGTAGGATTTGTGTATATGATAAATTCCAAATTAACTGGTTCTTTTAAAGGTAAACTGGTTTTTACCTTGTGCATCAAAGCTAAAGGATCTTTGAAAAGAAACAGGTAGTGCTGTCCCAGCCCAATAACATCACCAGGGCAAAGCTGCTCCTCGTTTCTCAGAACTTTTCCGTTCTTCGTGACCACAGCACCCCGACACGGGCAAAGCACGGTGGGCGCAACAACGCTGTGGCGAAGGAAGTAGCAGTGTCTTGGAAGAATATCGGCGGCAAAGAGAACGATATCAACCTTTGACCCTTCTTCATTACCGCTTTGTTGACCGATAACAATATTTGGGCTGGCAAGGAGGTAGATGACGAAGTCCTGAGTGAAGAAATAAAGGACAAGTTACCATCCAACCTTCAAGACCTTCAAGAGGTCTGAAGGTCTTGATCCAACCTTCAAGAGTTCAAAACAAGACTTTCACCCAGATTAAGGTTTGAGTCCCATTTTTGTTTTCACTTTGATTGATTGTTGAGTTTTGCAGCATGCTATACCTGATTAATGCCAATGTTAAAAAATTGTATTTAACAACTGTAAAGCGGCGTCCACACTGGCATCAGTGACATCAGTGCCGATACAAAATCAGTGACTTTCAGCAACTTTAAGCAGTGACAGGAGAAATAACCATCGGCGATGCTGAGAAGGTGTTCCTGAGTTCCTGAGTGTTTCTCAGCTTTGAGGCAACTGAAGTGACTGCCAATGAGCGGGAACCATACCGCTGATTAACACGTGACAGGATAGTAAAGACATCAGAGCCTGGACTTTCCACCAACCGACCACCACCAACAAAGTGATGCGCAACAAGCGATTTACGACCTGTGTTAATGGTTTGGATCACACATTCCAGACAGAACATCCTGTACTTAATCCACTGAGGTCTAAGTCATCATAACTGGTAACCCTATTCTTATCCTTAACCCTATATTTTAGAAAATGCAAAAACTAAAAACATTTTTTTGATATGTGTCTGGTTATTTTTTCTTTGTGCCCGGATTGCCAAGACTTGGGAATACAACTTACAGCAATCGCTCGCTGTAAAAGGGTTAAGGACCTTCTACGGCCCTGTCCAGCTCTCCTACAGTAACTGCCTGTCTCCTGGAGTCTCCTCCATGCTCTGAGACTGTGCTGGGAGACACAGCAAACCTTCTGCCAATGGCACGTATTGATGTGCCATCCTGGAGGAGCTGGACTACCTGTGCAGCCTCTGTAGGGTCCAGGTATGACCTCATGCTGCCAGCAGTGACCCTGACCCTAGCCACATGCAGAACTAGTGAAAACCAGTCAGAAAAGATGAGGAGGGGAAACTGTGAATGTCCTCCAACTGTGAAACCATTCCTGTTTGGGGGGTGTCTCATTGTTGCCCCTCTAGTGCACCTGTTGATAATTTAATTAACACCAAAGCAGCTGATTAACACCCCCCTCTGATACTTACCTGACCACATCAGTATCACAGAGGTTTGACCTGACTCTGATTAAAAAGTGTTCCTCCAGCAATGTATTTATATATTTTCTATGAAAGTATTTGTTGCTTTTCTCCAGTACATAAGATTAGGGTTATGGTTCAGGGTCGTCACCAGCTACAGCTTAGACATCGGTAAGCTAGATAACGTAAAGCTTTACTTTTTTAAAAAGTAATGCGTAGTACTTTTTTGAGTAACGACCCCAACACTGATCTTCATGTTACTTACTGTAGCACCAATTACCACAGTGTGGTACCTGTCACAAACCAAAGGGTTAAGAAAAGTAGGTTATGTCCATCTTATATATACAGTCTGTGTATAATCACAAACATGTCTGTGACATGTTTTTTTTAAAGCCTGTCATGTCTGGCAGGTTTCGAGTAATGATCCAAATGCACTGATGTACCAAACATATTTGCTTTTACAAGAACAGCTCTGTAAGTTTTCTATTGGTTATTCTTGTTAATGTATTTTTATTATTATTTTTTATTTAGTTATTTATGCCAGGCCTGACAGGCAATAAGGAAGGGGTAAGAAAAAGAGGGATAAAGAAAAGAGAGAGAGAAAAAAAGGGGGAAAAAGAGAAACAAAGGGGAGAAAGGAAAAAAATAATAGAAGAAAAGTAGATATACATACACACATTCACATATATATACATTTGCATATACATATACACACATTCACGCAATTTTGTTGTTTGCTGTAATGTGTATGCACCTCTGTTATTGAATGTACTCAATAATGTGGGCAAGAAACTGCAACCATGCCCCCCCGTGATCCAGAGGCAAATAGGGAAGGACACAAGGGACCCGGGCCATTCACAGCCCACTAGGGGCTCAGAAGACCCGAGGCCGCACATCCTGATGGCAACCGCGTGCACACCCCAGAGGAGGAAGGAGGGAGACCACAGACAGAGCCCCCGGGGCCAAAGGGCAAGAGTCCAGAGAGCCAGAGGCAATGAGCAGACCCCCCCTCCCCCCCCCGCAGGCTGGCACCCCCAGCACAAGCCGAGCATATGGCCCCCAAGGTCCCAAGCGCCCCAGAATGGCCCGACACTCGGCAGAGCACCCCCCTACGCCAAAGAGGCCCAAGCCACCCCCAGGCCACAGCCGCCAGGGGAGCAGGTCAAAAACCACGCCAAGACATCTGGCCACACACCCCGGGACCCATGGGCACCCACACCCCAGGGGCAGCAGTGATGATCAGTAGGGAGCAGCGTGGAGTGGTAGGGAGGAGTAACTCCTGCCCTCTGCAACCATGTCCCACAGGTGCCAAGGCTCAGCAAGCCACAGACCCAGGCCCAGCTGTCCACACACACACACACACACACCAACACGCACACGCACCAGTCACACACTCATGCACACACACACACATGGAACATACATGGACACCTAGTGTGGGAGAGCGAGTACCAGCAGAGAGCCAGCGGCAACCCAGGGAAGCAGATGTAAAATTCACGAGGATAGTTTTCTTAGCGATGCATAAGGCAGTAAGAACTTTGTGTGATATATTTGTTTCCATGTGAAATTAATTTACATCACCTAAAATGCACAGTTTTGGTGAAGCTGGGATACTGCAGTTAAACCATGTGGATAAGTCTTCACATATCATCTGCCAGAACCTTTGAACAGGCATACAAGACCAGATAGCATGCATATAGTTTTCAGTATGATCACCTGAACAGTGGGTGCATATATTTGTGTCTCTGAGGCCCATTTGGAACATCCTGCGTCCTGTATATATATCTGGATTGTTCCAAATGGGTGTCAGTTCACACGGGATAAGTGAAGACTTGGTTATCTTTATAAATTCCCACCAGGCTGTCAGAGAGGTGTTTGTTCTAAATCCAGCCACGGGCTGTCTAAAGGGCTTGATTGGATGCACCTTGAAACATACTGTAATCTGCTGGCTAAGAAATAGTGATAACAGTTTGGAAGTTCTAAACCACCATTGCATTTTAGCTTTTGTAATGTCTTTAAACTTATTCTTGAGGTTTTATTTTTCCATAAAATTTTTTGAAATGTTTGAGTCTAGTGACTTAAACCAGGCAACAGAAGGTTTATTAGGGATCAGTGAGAACAGATAATTAATTTTAGGCAGAATCATCATTTTTACTGTGGCAACTCTCCCCATGAGAGATATAGGTAGAGAGTTCCAACGTGTGACGTCATCCTCTATTGTTTTTAGTAGAGGAATATGATTCAACCGTACCCGGTCTGACAGCCTGGGGTCTGTGACATGTTAAAAATATGTGCAGTTTAATTGTACTGGAACTTAATTTTTAGGAGACAGAGTTCTATTAAAGAATGGGCCCAAAGTTTATTTTATGGATAGTGCTGTGGTCTGGAGACCGTCTGGAGACACAAAGACACATTTGTCAGCTTCGACCATTTCGTTAATCACTAACAAAAAGAACTTTTTTTTTTTTCCAGGTTTTATTTAGTACACCACGTCACGCCATTATAAGCTGTGTAACAGCCTCCCTCAGAGAAAGCTTAGCAGTCTGATCATGTGGAGGTCCTGGAATAAAGTCCAGATCCAAGCCCGATTAGACAAACAATGTTTTATTAAACCCAGTGAGTGGCAAGCATGGTGTGCAGGGATTATTATGTTTGACATTCCCCTTGTGATGCTTGTCTTTTCCAACTGGACAGATTTAAGCTGAATTAATGTACAAATAAACTCTCTAAACCTTTATAATAGTATTTCTCAAGGGGTACATGATTATATTCTTATGAAGGGTATTTTGGGAAAGCTGTGACGCAGAGTTAAAATCACTGCAGTGTGTGAGAATTTGTGTGTGTGTGCGTGTGTGTGCGTGTCAGTTGGCCACCGTTAAAAACCCACTGGTAATCAGTCAGGAAGCAGTGCCAGGCTTGTCGTCTTCTGTTTCCTGAACAGTGTTTTTACACTCGCAGCTTCTCTGCGTGCTGTTCGCAGACCTTCGGAATAATGATTCCTTCCTCTGTCGCTCACTTTAACTCAGGAAAACAGTGGATTTTACAGCTGCACTTTTAATGTAACGTTATGTATTTCTGAATATTTTTTTTAAAGAAGCTGAAACCTGCTTACATGGAGTCAAACTATAGCGCAGTCAGAATTTACCGTTAGCTAAGTCCCCGCCCCACTCATGCAGCGCTGACCGCACTTGCAGTTATGAATGATAACAGAGGCAGAGCTGCTGGTGGATTTTAAATGCAGAATCTACCGAGCTAGCTGATGAAGCAAGCTGCAACACCATGAATCTTACGTAAATGCATTTCACAATAAGAACTCGTTAAATTGGTCTCAAGTATGGCCGTGACGGCTATGACATGATGCTAAAAGACCACCGCTAAAACTTTATTAAAAGTTAGCATCCTCAGCAGTTGACAGAGAAGACACAGTAGCAGTTTTGTTCTTCTATTGCAGTAAAAACGTAACTATGATGAAATGTGTTTTTTACAACTTTTACCCTTCTGCTTGCCTAGTTTACATACTCTTTAACACCTACTAACATCCACGAAGCTACCGTTAAACCCCTTAATTAGGATTAGACTCTTTTTTAGCCACATGCTAAACAAGCATAGTTAGAAAGTGTTAGCTTTCAAATCACTTTGTTACACGGCTTTTGACCTCACAGTAAATACAAATGTGAATATAGAGGGCTAGTTGCCAACATAAGATAAAATGGTTACTGGTGAAATGGTGAATGTAAAAGTGCTAAGGTTTCAAGACACAAGGCTTTGAGAAGGAGATTTACCCAATCTACTTTTCTTCCCTCTCTGGTTTCAACTCCAAGATGGAGACAAGAAAAATGCTTTTAATGAGGCTTCAAAACGAGACATCACTGACCAATGGGTGACCTCACAGTCCATCTTATATATACAGTTTATTTTTGGGAACTGCGAGGCGAGCCCCTTTGGTGGGTCAGAGAGCTGCTGCAGAGCAGGTGTAGATCACTGGGAGAAATATATGGAGTGAGACTAAATTGAATTAACATGATTTATTTAAGGGAGGAAATAAACAACCCAGTGAGGCCAGGAGCCAGTGTACTCCTCAGGTTAGCCCCAAGCAGCTGCCTCAAAAAGAGCATTCAGCTTAAATTTTTTTTGCCAAATCGAGTGTACAGATCAGAGTAACAAGTTTGCTGATGATATCGTTCGCCCTTATTTTTTTGATGTTTGTCTAATTCTGCAAAAAAGGTCTGAGAACCACTAGACTATTGTTTGCTGTTGCAACTTACATCAGATAAAGGCAATTAGGTAGAGGTTAAAGCCAATAATAGGAAAATAGTGAATAAATGGTGTAGGGTGGAGGAGGATGGCAAAGTTGGATGATAACAACAGGTTAAAGGTTTGGGATGCACATGCAGGAGCCTCTTACATGAATATTAGTTCCAATTGTTTTCACTGGGAAACTCATTTTGAAGCTCTGCTATCCGACTACATGACTATAAAGATCCAGTAAGCTCTAACGCCGATTTGACTCGTATGCACTGGTGATGCTAACCCCAATGGCACATCAGTTTAGTGCAGTCCCATAAATACGTATGATTATTAAATGATGACCTCTATCTAACTCTGTTTGCTACTGTTGCTGACATATATATTTGCAACATTGCCTTTCAGGGTCAGTTGCAGAGCGTGTGTTTGGATATGATACCTGTGCGGGGCTGCAGCCCTGCAGCAGCAGCAGGTACGGACAGTCGTGGGGAGGGTGAATAGAGTACTGTGTGGTGTTATCGTCGCTGCTCTCCGTCTCCTCCCTCTCAGACTCCTCTCCTTCGCGCTCGCCCCTCGGCCTCGGCGGACAGAGGGTCCCTGTTCTGGCCCCCCCTGAGGGAGCTGCGAGGCTCTGAATGTGATTCTGTTCTGGGCGCTCAAAGCTTTGCACTGATGTTTGACTCAGGCTCTCGCTTTCATTCTTAACACATTTGTCGTGCTCTGCGTCCTGTTTGGTCTCTAGGAGGTCCATCTCACTTTTGCTCCTCCACAGCTTCTGGCTCCGACCCACGGTCCTCTCTATGAGGGTGGAGGTCACTCTGGAGCGGCTCTTCTGCAGCTTACGAGCCTGGGCATTGATGCCTAACAGGGAGATGAATAAACAAATAAGAGAGCTGGGAATAGCTTTCTAACTACATCCAAACTGAGCTGCTGTAAAAATATACCAAGCACAGGGTTAATGGAACGTGGTGATAGAGCAACACCCGTTTTTTTCCTGAGGTAAGGTGAGGCGTGTGTGAGCCCCTGTCATAGCACATGTTGTGTTTTTGCCAGAGTGAACACGGAGAAGCACCGCAGCAGGAAACAGACAGTGGAAAGAAAGGCAGACGGAGCTCATGGAAATAAAAAAAAATTTCACCCCCGCAGCAGGCATCTACAAGCTGACACCGATAGAACGCTATCACAAACTGTACCATTCATACAAGGAAAACACAAAACAGGACACGCTCTTACACCGTGAGCACAGCTGTGTCAACCACAGCTGGGGCCTCCGGTAGAAACGATTGCAGAAATGACAGAAAACA
The DNA here is from genome assembly GCA_024447675.2 of Pterophyllum scalare. NCBI lineage: Eukaryota > Metazoa > Chordata > Actinopteri > Cichliformes > Cichlidae > Pterophyllum > Pterophyllum scalare. The sequence continues at coordinate 51,097 of JAMQGT020000443.1, read as the reverse complement.
GTCCAACCCAGTGCTTCCACAGTACCATTTGTGTCGGGTATCTGTGGAAAGTTCTGGGTGTTTTTTTTTTTCTTCTGTCACATCGTGCTTTGTGAGGCAAATCAGTGTAAATGCTGTACAGCATTTTACAGCAAGTCTTAAAGTACTACAGTTGGGGTGTGTCACCAGAAGAAATGTAATTAAATCAGCGTGTCTGCAACATCCATTAAATTTACAGTTTTAAAGAACATCTTAATGGCACTGAGAGTAAAACGTGAGCCTAAATTTGTAGCAGAAATTGAAAAGAAAGGAAACGAAAGAAACAGTAGACCTATTAAAATATAGTTTGGCCTGTGTGGCTTGGCTGATTTTCACTGGAATAACAACGTGCCAACAAACCACATTTTTACTGTGAGAACCTTAAAACTGGGCTTAACACTGACAATGCTTCATTTATTGGTAGACTCTTACTCCAGGACATGCACCCGGGTTCAGGATGTGGTGTAGTGTGCAGCAATCACTCCCTTAAAGTGCCCTGAGGTTTTAGCGTACCAGCGGTGATGGTGTCCTTCTCTTTGGATGTCTTCTCCTCCACTGAGCTTCTCTTCTGGATTTCGAACCGCCTTGCCAAACCCTCTCTGGGTTTCCACAGCGACTGCAGGAGGAGGGGCTTTTCATGGTCGCCCAGTATTCGGAAACCTTCCGTTCTCCACGGATGATTGCCGATGGATCCGATGGTGTCGCAGAGGACGTAGGACTCCGCTTCCTCCTTTCCCAGGCCATACCTAGAGCACAGGTAGCCATATTATCCCCCTCTCAAACCCAGAGGCAGAGTACTGAAACAGCAGGCAGCGAAACATGCCAGTTTCTATAGAGACTGTTACATCTTTCTACCAACAATGACATCATTATTCCTCTTGACACTGAGCTAGTTAATACAAAGTATGATGCTAAACATATCACCATCATACTACAGTATATTTATTAGAAAATTGTTATAATTTTTAGCTATCTACACATTTTTCAGATTTAAGGCTAAATTAAATTCACTGTTCTGGCTTGTTTTGGTTTCCACCAGCTCCACCCTGGGAGTATCTATCATTACAGCTGCTCAGTGCTAATTTATGTTCCCCAGCTCACAGCTAACTGCCCTTGCTTCTTCACGGTGGGTTTATTAAATGTTTCTTGCTTAAAAATAGCCTTCTGCTGTGTCTTTTTTTTTTTTTTTTTGAATGAAGTGAGACTGACAGGTAAAGGTACCAACAGCAAAACCAAAACAATAAGCTCAAAAATGCTTAAATGCTCTGCGGCGGTGAGGGAAACTGTTCCTGAGTGCGATGTTACCTCATCACCAAAAGCAACTCCTTTCAGATAAGTATTAATATATATTACATGCAGTATTATACAAAAGTCTCATTTCATTTTCAGTGCATTTCTTGCATATTTTGGCATACCTCAGCCTTTTCCCGCTACTTTCCTTCCTTAAGAATGGCCTTTTGATGGCCACCTTTCTCATCAGGCTTCATTAAACCGTAGCTGGATCAGGGTGAGACGCAGGTCCTGTGTCACGTCTCAACTGGATTTTTTCCAACTTCCAAAGGACATGAGTTTTGGATATTGTTCATCTGCTGTAGATATATATTTTTTAAGCCTGCCAATTTGTTCTCCACACACTGCTCACAACGCTGAGATATGTCATGTTCAGGTCTAACACGCTTTTGGGAATCACGAAAATACTAATTTATGCTTCTCAAACTATGTTATCTTAAGCATTTGTATATACCATAGAAATAAATGAATGAGTGTTAAGAAGCTTAAAATCCAAAAAACATTCCTCTGAAAATGGGCAGGTACGAGGGACTGTACTGCAAATGGGTGAATCAGCTGCTAATGTCCAAAGAAAAACTTTAAAAGACCCGAAGAAATCCTGGAGAACTGTTGCTCAAAAACACTTTAAAAATTACAAGAAAATTTTGGCTCCAAAATACAAAGAAATAAGTGGTGACTCCAGACTTTTGCACAGTACTGTATATACATCATACAGTACATGCTAGTTTGACAAATTATTAATCTAATGTTGACTTAATAAACCTTCATGAAAAACAAGGTCAAACTAATCTAGCTAATCATAATCCTAGACGTAGCATAGAAATTATCTCAAAGGGCATTATTTTATCTTATCTTTATTGTTTGCTAAACCAGTACAATAATGCTAATGCTAACAGTACTAAAAGCTAATGTTAGCGAGGATTAGCAGTACAGTAATGCTAATGTTAGCGAGCATTAGCGGTACAGTAATGCTAATGTTAGCGAGGATTAGCAGTACAGTAATGCTAATGTTAGCGAGCATTCTCTGTTAAGTGAATCTGAAAGCCTTCAAACCTGCTTCTTTTCATCACTTTCACTTCTTTCTATGTAGCAGGAATGAATACAACCTAACAAATCTAACATATTATTGATAAACTATCTTTATTATCTGTTAGCATATATTTTTTAGTAACCATTTGTACATTTGTCCATACAGCAGACTCAACATTGAACTTTAGAGTTGTTTTTCTGCCTGCTTGATGAACGTATCCAATATTCACTCTTTCATTTGATTTCCGTTGGCTCCCGAGGGAAATACACAACAACATAAAGTACACAACAACAAATATCTGTATTTATAGCTGCTAAATACTGCACTTTGTTGGCCAGCTAGTTGCTAACTGTGGCTGTCTCTGTTTGTTGCTGGGCAAGTAGTGTACAGTGGGTTTTTAAGAGTTGGAAATGGGTTTGCTGGGAGCCAACCACATGAAAACTGCTGCAGGCCATAAGAAACTCAACAATTAGCTCCAAGAGATTAAAATGCTTTGTATAATGGATGGAAGCTGCAGACTTTGGGGATAATTCTTGGTGGGTTCTTCACTACTGGCAACATTTTTAACTTTACTGCTTTAACTATGAAAATGATTAATGCGGCTGTAATATAATTGTCTTCCAGATGTAAGAAGCCCTCCTTTAATTCTATTTCTTTGAAGTAGTCAAAGCAGTATCTTATGGATATTACAGTAAACCTGCTTTCAGCAAAAAATAAAAAATAAAAGAGAGAGAGCGAGAGAGAGAGAGATTGTTTGCTGAACCATTACTAAACGGATTATGTAGTAATGGCATATTTAAATGTCACTGCTGCAGAGTATTATTTTCACTGAAATTAAAGAGTCATGATTTACTCTTTCCTCTACAAGCTGAATACCACTCGCATTAATCATTCCATTATGTTTTTGGCTGAAATATAAACAAAGGCTGACAGACACTGATCCTCGGAGCCGAGCCGACACTGCCTGTCTTTAAGACAAGCCTGTGGTTTTCCCTAGACCTTTTCAGCAATACTAACTCTGTGACACTGTATGCACTATACTGCAATTATAACAAACAGCGCAACAGGTCAAATCAACTTTGTCCATCTGAAATATGCAGTACTAATCACAGAAACATGAAAGGGCTAGCCTTGCATCAGCCACCGCTGCCAGTCCATAAAACCATTCTGACTGCTTTGATATACAAATGATGTAGCACATGAGCATACTCCAGCGGAAGAAGCATCTGGATATACATCACTCAGCCAGAGTAAAGGCTCATGTGCAAGCAAACAAAGCAGGCACATGTGGCGGGCAGATGCAAGTTCCCAGATAGCACATGGTCTTACCGTTCAAGGGCCTCCTTGACAAGCTCTTTTGCACTAGAGTGAGTGCTGGCCAGGACGCTCTTATAGTGAGCTCCTTCGAGGATTTCATTTCCAAAGATCTTCAGGATTCCCGGGGCAGTTATCTGATTGGACAGCTCAGATGGGTCTTCTGCAATTAGAGCATCTGCAGAGATCACTGCAGAAATGGAAAGAAGGTTTAATGCTTTTCTCAGTTGTGGTTTAGTATGGCTGAAAGGCCAAACTTCTACACGTGATTACAGAAATTTGTTTTTATTAATGGAACTTCTTATGCTCATTTCCAGCTCCACGTTTTTATTCTTGACTCTGCTAAAGCAGCTTTGCATGATTCACAGACCAATATATTCCTTATTTGCTTTATAACTTTAAAAAAAAAAAGATCTCTCCTTAGGTCAGCTTTCTGCCGATTTGCTGCCTCTCAGAAAACAAACAATTGGAACAGAAGGTGGGTGGGGCTTTCACGATGACCATATTAGGTATATCCGCTCTCTTCAACATCATATAGAGCCAAGAGTAGAACAAGCTGTCTGAGTTTTGGCTCACAGGGATTACTTGTACTTAGTGTCATGACTTGAAACTCTGGCCATGTTTAATATACGCATCCATGATAATAGCTGTCAATAGATGACAGAAAATAAGAAAAAGTATAACAGGTCCCCCTTCAGTCTTGATGGCACATTAGTCAGTAAGCATGCAATAAAACAAGAGTCTGCACTACCTCTAAACTGTAGGCAGGGTTGCTGTTCAAAACCATTTTAACCAAGTGAAGAATGCATATTTGCCTTTCTTTGTTTTTGTCACTTTCCCAAAGTTGAAGTACAATGTAATCAAACTGTGGTGAGAATCAATGCACAGTATGCTTCAGTGAGACTGATGAATATCATCCACAGCCTCAGTATAACACAAACTGCACAACAGATGCAGTCAGTTCCACTCAGTGGTACTTTTTGCCTTAAATAAAGCAATTGTTTAAGGTGCCTTTGTTAACTTTAAATTAAAAGTTTAGAGTGGTTAAAATGAAAACAGCAGAGGCAGAGCCATTCTGACATTTAGTCTCTAAATTAGTCTCAGTGTCAGAGTTTAAAATGCTGCATCATATGCCCCCAATAACAGTATCATTATTATCTTTTGTGGTACTGTGGACCTCCCCTGCCTGTTGCATGCAATGACTTTTAAATGATTAGTAATGCAAGACTCTAAAGTGCTTGCAAACCAGTGCCAAAATAACCCTAATGACATCATTGGGGTCATTCTCTTGCACTTCATCACTTACTCCACAGCCACAAGTTGATTTACGCTAAAAAAAAACAAAAACGAAAAAACTACCTGCAGCATCAGCACCCTTCCAATGACAACAAATTCCCAGTCAAAACATGGAGGGAGAAAGTAAAGTCAGTGTGACGTACTGCTTCCCTTCCTGGCATGGACCGACAATGATGACTTGAGCCCTGCAGTCAGCGCCATGGAGCCTGAGGTGGAGGCGGGGCTGCGGTGGAAGACACCTGAGAGGCGGTGGGTACTGCGACGAATGCGGCTCTTGCACGGCTGTCTTTCAGCCACGCCCTCGGCTGACCCGCAGGCGGAGGAGCTGCCAGTGGATGAAGCCAAACTGATCAAGAAAAGATAAAAACAGAGAGCGTGTTTGGGCGAGTTGCTGAACCCTTCCCAGCGGGAGGAGTGATAAAGCTGTCACATCTGATCCGCATCAAGTGAAACACCAACCGCTGCCCAATAAAGCGGGAAAAAATAAAGATATAGTAGAAAGAATGAGGTACATACCTTCCTGTCCCTAACACAGTGCTCTCTGGTTTCCTTCACCATGCCTCTCTAAGCTCTCTTGGGACATTAATGAAATAATCAAGTGTTACTTTCCTCTGACTGAGCCTGTAAGCTACTTATCATTATGGTTCAAAGGTTCTACGCAGTTACGCCACTTGCATATAAAAGATTTGACATGTCCCGTTAATAATATTAGCGCTCCTGGTGAAAGTCTGCAACAGGAAAACATTACGTGACACCCGAGCAGCTGTGTTTGGAGGATAATAAGAGCTGCTTCAAGTTCAGTCGGTTTAAAATGAGGCCAATACAAACACTTCAGTTAAACAGTAAGAGTACCAGTAGACTTCTTTGTGTATCCAGCCTATAGTGTCCTTTATTCACGCAGATGCTCTAAAATGTTCTGTTGTCATTAATTACAGTTTTAAAAGGCAAATATTCTTTTGTATAGATTTCATTTATTTCAATACCGTATACATGTCTGCACTCAGGGAATGTTAGAGTGAAATATGCATTACAGTATGTTAGCACCATTTAACCCTAAAATGCAAATGGATACACCAAGCTAGTGCCAGCTTGGCCCTCTTCTTGCCTTCAGAACTGCCCTAATTCTTCATAGCATAGATTCAACAAGGTGCTGGAAACATTCCTCAGAGATTCATATTCATATTGGCACGATAACATAACATATTTATCAGCTGCTCATCCATGATTCGAATGTCCCGTTCCACCACATCCCAAAGCTGCTCTGCTAGAACGAGACTGAGGCCATCTGATCACTTTGAACTCACTGTCACGTTCAAGGAACCAGTTTGAGATGATCTGAGCTTTGTGACACGGTTTGATATCCTGCTGGAAGAAGCCATCAGAGGATGAGTACACTGTGGTGGAAAGGGACATGGTCAGCAAGAACACCCAGGCAGGCTGGGGTGTTTCAGTGATACTCAGTTGGTAGTAGGGGTCCTAAAGTATACCAAGAAAATATCCCCTACACCATTACACCACCAGCAGCCTGAACCATTGATACATGACAGGATGGATCCATGTTTTCATGTTGTTCACACCAGTTTCTGACCCTACCTTCCAAATGTTGCAGCAGAAATCAAGACTCATCGGACCAGGCAGTGTTTTTCCAATCTATTAATATCCATTTTTTGGTGATCCTGTGTCAGTTGTAGCCTCAGTTTCCTGTTCTCAGCTAACAGGAGTGGCACTTTGTGTTGTCTTGAGCTGCTTCAAGGTTTGACATGTTATTTCTGTCAGTTATTTCTGAACTAATCATACCAATCCATCTCATCTGGCACCAACCACCATGCCATGTCCAAAGGCACCTAAATCACCTTTCTTCCCTATTCCGTATTTCCAAGCTGCCTTTTCTTTCTAAGGTTTTAGAGAAGATTGTGTACTGTCAGCTGAAACAGTTTTTAGATGAAAATAGCACCCCGGAGGTTTTTCAGTCAGGTTTTAAAACTCTTCATAGCACAGAATCTGCTTTATTAAGAGTTTTTAACGACATCCTTCTTGCATGTGATTCTGGGAACCACTGCTGCCTTTGATACAGTAGATCACAACATTTTAATATCTCGTTTATACCACTTAGTAGGCATTGGTGGCACTGTTAAATGGTTCAGTTCTTACCTGGCAGAGAGAACTTTTTCTGTAAACATTCTTGATGCTGAATCATCTGCTGCTTCTCTGCCATGTGGTGTCCCGCAGGGCTCAATTCTGGGCCCACTGCTTTTCTCACTGTATTTCCTGCCTCTGGGTTCTATCCTCAGAAAATATGGAATCTCATTTCATTGCTATGCTGACGACTGCCAAATCTATTTGCCTTTGAAGCAAAAGGTTTATGTTGTTATTCCATAAAACATCTCCTGGCATGTCTAGGTGATATTAAAGCTTGGTTGGCCTTTAACTTTCTAAATTTTAATGAAAAGAAAACAGAGGTGATGGTGTTTGGACCCAGTGGCTCCTGTGAGTCCTCCTCTGTTGACTTGTGACCCTTGGAGGTATATTTTAAACCCATCATTACTGATCTTGGTTTTAAGGTGGACAGTGATTTTAAATTGGACAGCCAAATCAGAGCCGTGGTTAAGTCCAGTTTTCATCATTTGAAGCGATTGGCATCAGTAAAAGCATTTCTATCTAGGCAGCATTTTGAAACAGTGATCCATGCTTTTATTTCATCTCGATTGGATTACTGTAATTCACTTTATTTTGGAGACAGTCTGTCGCTATTGTCACGTCTGCAGCTGGTTCAAAAATGCTGCTGCACGACTTTTGATGGGTACTCAAAAGAGAGAGCACATGACCTCTGTCCTGGCCTCACTTCACTGGTTGCCTGTATATTGTAGGATTCATTTTAAAATTCTTATGTTTGTTTTTAAATCTTTGCACAATCTTGCCCCATCTTACCTCACTGAGCTTCTTCACCCCTACATACCTTGTCGGTCTCTCAGGTCAGCAGACCAGCTGCTCTTGGAGATACCAAGATCAAGACGGAAGCTCAGAGGGGACAGGGCTTTCTCTATAGTTGGTCCTAAGCTTTGGAATGACTTACCTTTGCAGGTTAGAGCGGCCCCTTCACTGTCCACTTTTAAAGTTCATCTTAAAACCCATCTTTTTTCTTGGCTTTTAACTCCAGCAGGATATAGTTTTACATTTTTTTTCCTCTTGTTTTTTTTTAACCTGAAAGAGTTATTTAATTGTTATTTATTTGTGTATTAATGTACAGCACTTTGTGTCAGCTGTGGTTGTTTTAAAGTGCTTTATAAATAAAGATGGTATGGTACGATGGTATTCCGACGCCGAGTTTGAACTTCAGCGGGTCACCTTGACTATGTCTACATGGCTAAAAGCACTGTGTTCCTGCCATGTGATTGTCTGATTAGATACCTGCCTTAATGAGTGCAGGAACACGTGTATCTAAGAAAGTGTAGATCTGGTGACTCTGCCTCAAGCCTGTCGAGCAGTAAATTTTACTACTCTAGGTCTGTTAGCCACGGTTAACTGCAGAACATTACAAAATAAGTGAGAAGTGGAAAAGATGAACCGTGAACCACTGTAGGAGAAGTAGACTGACAGACGTATGAGTGTATGATTAAAAATATCAAGGTAAAAACACCACTGAGCCAAAAATGACCCCACTCTGTCACTTGAAGGTTAGAATTTCCTATGAGTTCCTGTGACGGTGGCTATTATTATATGAAATACACACAAACAAAACAGCAAAACGAGAGGAAGAAGATGGAAGTAAAGTTGCACCGAGGCATTGCAACAATCAGCGTGGGCAATCTGCTTCTGTTACAATTAAAGTTGGAATACAGAGGTGTGAGTGTGACCTCATACTTTGTTACCCAGTGGCTGTGGGGGGATCACAACTGACTTTATAACAACACACAAAAAGCAAAGCGTGCGTAACAACACAATCAGATGAGAGGAAGTGCAACAAGAAGCCAGAAGTAAAGTTGCACTGAGGCAGACAAATGTTTGGTCAGGTGAACAACTGACAGTTCAGGGCTGAAGATGCACGAAGTGTGTGTATGAACGCAACTTTAGCACGAATATGCATTTGTGGTTCATACTCACTGCTGAGTGCCATCGCTAGTCTTCCTCCCCAGCCTGACAAACCGTCTCTTTGGGAGAGCTGCAGGTAAACCCGGGGGTCGTAGTGGGACAGAGCGCAGCTCCTCAGAGGAATGTTTGATCTGATTCATTCCTGATCCTGATCCACCTGGTGATTCCTTATTAACTTACAACTGTTTTATTCTAAATTAGCAGAGAAGGTTCTTCTGGTGTCCTTCTGGAGCGCAGCTGCTGATGCCATGCACCATTCCTGAGATGTTCCATTCAGGACCGGCGGCGCAAATTCATCCAGCTGCTGCTTCATTTTCCGGAACAGGCGCTGGAGATGTTTCCAACCCTCATCCAGCTGTTGACGGGCTGTTCAGTCCAACGACAGCGACGAAGCCGCTCGAGTTACAGCTGTTTCGGGACGCTGATAACGTGATTGAAATTCTGACGTCATTCAGACAGCAGACAGATCTGATGATGACCACTGCGAGTATTATATGACGCAGCCTGTGCGCTGCCAGAGGAAGCAGTATGTTTCAAATTCATAACGAACCCGCTCTCCAGATGTGCGTCGACGGCGCAACTGCGTGAAGGTGCCAAGGGTTCACGCACCCGCCCACCCGTATTAAAACTTTCAAAATAAAGCCCTTATAGAGCAGCTCCTTCGAGTTTTTTGAGCCCAGTTATCACAATATTCCACTGTTTTCCTGCTGAGGAAGTGCGGAGGCTGTAGTAAGTTCAGATTTATGCTCGCATGCGAAGCAGACAGAGAAGCTTCACTGGTTTGCAATAAAAACCCAACATTTCTGCGTCCAACACTCCCATCTTCTGGCTGCTAACAGATCACAGCAGAGACTACAAGATTTCTATTAATTCTGATTTGCAGTTCCCTGTTTTTTCTAAATTCTTGATTCTACTAGAGTAGCTTTGCATGATTTACCATTCGACGTAGTCCTGATTTATCTTATAATAGGCCTTAGTGCAGCCCTTCAATTCACCCCAAGTCCGAAACAAGTTGTTTGAGCTCCGAAGTCCTTCAGCCATCTTTCTTCTGACTTGCTGCCCATTGGACAGCAGGTGGAGTGGGTCTGTTAGAGATGGTGCAAGTGATCTTTCATAGTTATTAAACCAAAAGTCTAAACCAAGTTGCTGACAAACGCCATCATCGTGGTGTGAGAAGAGCTGTTACGCAGCTGCTTTCAGTCACGTTCTCCGTACAGATATGCTGATGTATAAAACTGATGTATGAAATTTGCGGAATCAAAGTCAAAATGTGCTCTCATTTTGTTCGCTAGTTATAAGACATTTCTCGCCATCGCTGGCTGCTTTTTCATTCATTTTCTTCAGTCCGTGTACCTGAGCAGTTTCAGAAGAATGTGAACTGTGTCCCAGTTCGTAGCAAAATATACAAAAAAAAAAGAAGGGGTGGCTCAAGACTTTTGCACAGTATTGCAGCTAAGATTTTTTTTTTTTATTGTGATGACGCCGATTCAGCTGACGTCCCATGAGATGATAAAGGATGAAGCTGCTTTCTGAGACGCTTAAAGGTGCCTTTTCTCACGCCACCGATGGTCGCTGGTGCAGGAACCTTCTCACCTGTCGACCACGAGCTCTTCTGTTTTGGAGAGTACCAGGTGCAGCACCATGTCGCCGTAGATTGGAGATGTCTCAAGATGACCACTAGATGGAGTACTCTGCACTGTAAATAACAGCATGACGCCCTGAACAGTTCACAGGAGAAGCTCTGCTTCAGTGTTGACATTGAAAAAAGGAATTCTGAACATGTAACAATGTAACAATGCATGAACTTCAGCTATAGAATATAAATGAACAGTATGGCAGTCATTTTAGTTCATTTCTGCTCATTTTGTTTGGTTTGCAAAGGCAGTTTTTCTTTTTTCAAACTCATCTCTCACAGATGTTAATGAATTGTCTTATTTTTTTTTTGTTACTTTTTGTGTCCCACCAACACAAGAACAAGCAAACACCAGCCGGTGAGCCAAAGGGAAATCCCTGCTGGCTTGCATGGAAAGATAAGTGGGCTTACATGGCACTGGGCGGAGCCGTTCTGTATAGTCCCTCTTGCATAACATGACATCTCTGATATCTGAGAGCGTGTAACAGCTTCTGCAGAGTAAACACTAGGCAGGGCTTCCCCTGCATGTCACTGCAAGTTCACAGCCTGCAGGTTCTCTGTGGGTGGACCCATTTACCTGCACTTCACAAGAAAGGTGATCCATCTAATTGTGAGTACAGAGGAATCTGCCTGTGGGCCAAGGTCAGCTCTTCTCAGAACGTAGGAAGAGAACAGAAGGGCTTAAGATCGAGTAATCAGATCCCCAGTTGGGCGAGGAGGAGTGACACCTGCAAGCAGGAGACTTAACAAAGCTTTACTTCTGGGTGCCTTTACAGCACAAACTCCGCTGCAGTGCAGTTGAGTTTGTGCTGCTGAGGTCTGTGGAATAATCAAAAACAGTATTTCCTTAGATACAAAGCTCCCTTTCTCCACTGCTATCTCCTCAACAGAAAAAAGCTCATCTGCTGTTCTGCATTATGAACCAAAATAAAGCAAAGCACTATGTTTATCTTGACTCTGATTTCTATCATTTGACCTGAACTGACTTGCTTAAAATGCACTGCATGACTTGGATATTTTAATCAGTTTTGACAAAAACATTAGACACAGCTTAATCAGAGAAGCCACCAGCACCCCCTCGGACATTACTGGGATGAAAAATACGACACAGCGCCGGCTCGCAGAGCATCTGATGTGGTGTGAACTTTCAAAGACGGCGCCCAGAAGGCCGTTCCAAAGGGTTTATTATTGATAACTGATGATGATGATTTGGTAGATTTACTGGATGGGTGGGTGGGTGCATGTTTTTTTATTCATCAAAAATAAGAACAACAAAAAAAATAAATTACAATTAAAGATCAAATCAAATCACAGCACTACGATGCTACAGAAAGGATTAATTAGGATAACATCAGCTTCCATCACTAATGCATCCACCAGCTTCACATTTCCAGCTTCTCTAAAGGTAACAATACAGGGATCTACTGTCACACAAAATATATATCCAATAGATGAAATATCGCTTCACACTGCATGCCAATCAGTTCATTAAAGGGTTAAATAGAGTCTTCTTAATGTGTAAGGTTCTTAGTTCTCAGTCTGCTGGTAAGGAGGTGAAAGGCCTACCAGGCCAAAGTGTGGACTTATATAAACTCCAGGATGTGTCCAGCAGACTGACAGGTGACAGGATGTGATGTATGCTGGTGCAGTGAAGCGGGAAAAGGTTTCAAACTCGTGATTTTAACAGAGAACTTCAATGCGTGTTGCACTTCTTCTCGTGGCACTTTAGACCCTGAAACTAGGAAGAAATGATCAGACATTTCAAATGAACCAGCAGGAGGGGTCTTCACAGTATCTGTAAGCCTGAGGCCAACAGTAAAGCTCTGGGTTTACCAACTCCCTGCCTGCACGATTAGCTGTGACATCACTTCCCGATCCCTGACAAAGAAAAATGCTGTAGGGGAGTTGTGAGTGACGGATGAGATGGAAACATTTGTCAGGGTAGCCCATCCTTCAGCTAAGTTCTGTTCCATTCTTCTGTATATAGTGCCAATTCAAAACAACAGTCATCTCAATGAGACTTACAGGCCAAGGTAAAGACCCTACAACATTAGATCAGCAAGCACTTGGCAACAGTTCCAAGGAAGAACATCCATTTAACAGGAAGAGACCTCCGGCAGAACCAGGCTCAGGGAGGCGCGGCCATCTGCTGCGACCGACAAAGGAAAGAGAAGAGTGTGAGGACAGAGTAGTGGCATTTACTGACTCCATACTACAGCTGAGGTCACAGTATCTCAGGCAGAGTTTATCTCAAGGACAGGAACAAAATGTCTCTGAAAACAGCCTTTTGAAGCATCCTGAAGCGGCACAAGAGGACGCGCGACAGGTTTGGGAGGCCGGAGCGGGGTTTAGACGCTCTTGCTTAAATACAGGTTTGAAGGTATGTTTGTCAGGTGGGATCTGAGGCGTGGTCCTTAAGAGCATTAGGGCTATATGTCCTTATGTAACCAAGCGTACCAGCCACAGAGCCGTGACCTCCAACATACATCAGGTTTAGGCAATGAAACCAGTAAGTTCATATAAAGTGCAGTAAAAATAATAGTTATTTAAATGCTTCAGGCATTTCGGGGGAGCTTTCTGTGTGTGGATTTATGTCGTGCTCATCTTCATGTGATAGCATGATGTTGACACCAGAGCGCTGAGGGGGCCACACCATCTGTTGCGGGTATAATAGCTTTTATGTGGTGGCTGTCGTGCTGCAGAGTGACTGTGGGGACCAGGGGCCCTTCTGTAGGTGCTGTGTGACCACAACCGTCTACAGTGTGAAGATAATGAGGGCAAACCCAGCCCTTCAATCTCGGCCACAAAAATCTCAGCTAAACCCATTTTTACCATAAACACAAACTGATGTGTAAACCCTGATTGTCTGAATCGGAAGCTTTACTTTACTGAGTATTGTTGAGTCAGGGGGCGGAGCTTCGGAGATGCCCAGCCTTTTTTCTTTCTTTCTTTTTTTTTTTTTTTTTACCGTCGCGAAACCCTCCGGTACTGCTCGGCGGAGTCCGGATGACTTTTCTCGCAACAGTGCGGAAGGACCGCAGCGGTAACTGACGCAGGTCGGGGCACGCTGTGAGGACGGAGGTAACCGAGCCGTCTCCGCTACTTGTACCTGTATGTGGCATGTGACAGAGGGCGTGTAGTTACGAGAACAAACAGGAAAGCAGGTCGTCTGGCTGGAAAGACCTGTAGAAGGTATACGCGGAGCTCTCCGGTGGCTCCCGGCTCCCGCTGCGACGGAGATGGAGCGGCTGTGCGGACCAAAGCTTCCCTTCTGGGTGAGTACGCTTCCCGTGTGCCCCGGTGGTTTGTCATGAACATCCGAGCGTGCCGCAGAACGCTCCGCTGGCCCCCCGTGTGTAGTTCGTGTACTACACGACAGTGTTGTACAATGTTATGTCACCGGCCGCTCTCTCAGTCGCAGCGATCTATAAATAGGCCTTTCCCACTTAATAGCATTTACAGTGTTAACAGGCTCGCAGATAATGACACGATGAACTGTGTTTTCGGTTTGGAGAAGTCGGTCGCTAATGAAAAAAGAGCAGTTCATTTGGTCAAATATCTGTGAACTTCCCCTAAACGATAGTTTTACAGTTCTTGTGGCGGTCCTCTGGTCTTTGAACGCCTCTCAGAGTCCATAAACAGGAGGCAGAGCTGCGAATATAAAAGCGGTAAAACGCAGCAGCGATAACAACATCACAGAGCGGGTCAGAGCTGATAAACGGCCTGCTGCTTCAGCCCCACTGGGAATAATGAGAGAATAAACTCGCACCTAAGCAGGAACGCAATTCATATTCCCATTGGGAATATTTTGGAGACTTGCTTCTTTTCTTCCCCCCCTTGCTGTTGATGACGTGACACTGAGGTATCAGGGGTCACGCTCACTGTACCGTACAAATGTAGGTTTCATTTTGCATGCTGTTGGTGTGTTAGTGCCATAAAACATCACAGCAGCTCCTGATGTGTGCACAAGTCAGGGTTTCATTCCTTTAATACTGGGAATACAAACACTGGCTACAGGGAGTAGGTGCTAGAATTTGGTGTTAATCCGTTTGGGGAAGTCTGTTTAAAGATGTGTCATTGTGGCAAATCAGTGTTTCCCAGGGTGGGTGTGGGTCACAAAGAGAGAAGAAAGTATATATCCTGCCCTCATGGAGGCTATAATGTCCAGTTCACCACCGACTGCAGACTCCAGCTAGTTACAAAGTAACTAAGAGCCACGCTCAGCCTCCAGCACTGGATTTGTCTGTGTGCCATATGTCGGCATGTGCCTCATAGTTAGTCTGCTCTGCCTTGCGCTCCATTGCTTATAGCAGCTTTTATGTGTCTCAAAGAGCATCTGCTTCCATTTCTCGGTTTCTCCTCACATTGTTGACCACCGTAAGCATCCATCGGGCTCGCACAGATTAACATTATTCTATTTTTTTGGTTGTTTTTTTGGAGTTGTTGTCCGGCTGTTCAGCGTGGCTGTTTGCCAGCCGTCATTAAACGGTGGAAAAAAGAAGAGCAGCTTGCTGAGTACCAGGTGTGGGTGGCGGTGGGTAGGTCAGATGTGCTGTGCACACAGGAGAAACACAGAAAGCCAGAGATGACTGCAGCAGTCAGAAGATGATGCAAAATAATTTTAAATGAATGAAATGAAGCTCAGAGAGCTCCCGGTGCTTATCAAAGAGTGGTTTGGCTTGAAATGGCCATTATTAGTGTTCAGAACATAATTGCTTCATGATATTAATCAGCTATTTGTTAACTTTGTAACAAATATTAAGTGTGTCTAATTAATTAACTTTACTTTGTAATAAACTTCTTATCAGAGCTTTGCTGTAGTCCCCTGAGACTGAGATTTGTGGGTACGTCTGACACCACAGCGGCGCTGTAAACACCTGAACGAGTGAAGAAGATGCAGATTGTCTCGTCTTTTCTCCCGTGGGGTCTTTTGAAGTTCAGGAAGGCCTCAGACCTGCATCTGGTTGGATCTCGCACTAAGTGCCGGCTTGTTTTTTTGGAGGCCATCTGAGGTGGCTTAAGCTACTTGCTGCTGTCCACTTTAAATAGACCGATGGCAGTAGTAATCCCCCAGCACAATGCAAGTCAGGTTAAATACTAAAGCCCCCTTCACACATAAAGCGATCCGCTTGTGGCTGTGCTTCTGTAGGTGGCCGTTTAATAATTTGCCACCATGTGGGATCCTTCTCTTCCAGGAGGAAGTCATTTCAGCCGTTCCCCCTGACAGTGAGCTAAGTTGGTCACCGTCCACCTGTTAGTAGCCACTTTGTCGCTTTCCTGTGTGGGACCATCGTCAGCACTCACTGTTTGCAGAAGGTGTAACCTGCACCTTTTCCCTCTTGCTGACAGCTCAAACAGGGTTGTAGTAAAATCAGGGCTTGCGTTGCTCACGTCCTTGTCGGTTGATTAATAAATCAGCCCTTGTGTGAATGAGCTTGTTCACAGTATTTATTAAAAGAGGTTTTGAAGTCCCACGCAGGGCAAGTTTTTGCTTTGAAACTTCGAACTGACAAGATCTGGATGGGAAAGAGGAGCCTTTGATGCTTCTGGCCTCTGTGCTTTTATGATAAAGTCCCCGTGTTTGACAGGACTGCCAGTGTGTGTGTGTGTGTGTGGGGGGGGCTGTTAATAATGCTGCTGCTGTGGTAAATCACTGTGAAGCCACATTAGAGAAAATCAGCAGTGTGTCGTGTGCTCAGTGTTTAATGTAGTGATTGTGGTTTCTGAATATTTGTGAAGACAAAGAAAAAAAAAAGGTTCTGTGTAAGAAAATTAGCTGCAGTCCTACGTTTTTAATATTACAGATGATTTTCTAAATGAGTCATTTGATCAATAATATTAAAAAAAATCATAAATGTCTGTCGCAAATGTCCCAAAGCTTAAAAGTTTTAACAGTTTCAGAACATAAAGATTTTTGCTATTTCCCATAACAGACGACAGAAGACGAGTCGAGGTCTGGTGTTGTGCCTATATATATATATATATATATATATATATATATATGTATGTGATATATATATGTATATATATATATATATATATATTTATATCATATATATATATAATATATAATTTTTTAAAATGAATTATCTTTCAGTATCAGTAAATACTAAAGACTGTGGTGCACAGGATTTATGAAGGGCTTATATATAAAATGAAGAAATGACTTGTTTTGCAAATATATTTATGACTCTGCATTATTGTATCTACATTATAATCAATCCAGTCCTTTTTTAATGTCATGAAAAAGATCAACATCTTCTTTGTATACTTAGAGTTCGGTGGTGCTGTCTGTAGGCTGCATCTCTGTTTTCTCTCTTAATTTTTTTTTCTAGGGGGGGGTCACCACAAAACCTTTGCTTGGATGGATTTAAAAGAGAAAAACAAACAAACAAACAAAAAAAAGCTAAAATGAGTTGCAAAATAAATCTTGGGTGGCCCGCCCAAGTGAAGTCTGTGTGTGGGGAAACACTGCAGTTTCCCTTATTTCAAAGCATATTACATAATGAAATACCAGGGCATGGTCAGCAGTGGCACCAATAATTCATTCACTTTACTTTTCTGCCTCACTTCACTTTAATAAAACTTACGTCGGTTTTATTAAAGTGCTCATCAAAGCTGAGGTTGTGCGGGTCAAAATGTGCATGTAATGATTATTGCGCTGGTGTCACCCTAATGTGAAATCTGCCAGAATGAAGAAATCTCCACATTTTACCCACGCATTCATCAAAGAGGGTGTAGGAGAAGCGGGCAGAATGCATGGCACGCAGCGCCCACATTATCGGACTGATCCAAAGCCTATTTATCAGCAGCTTTATATACCAGCAATTCAAACTGTCAGCATCAGCTTGGATTACAGCTGAGTGCTGTGGGGAAGAGCAGCTGTGCAGGAGGAACAGGGAGGTCTCAAAGACCGTAAACTGTTTGGTTTCTCTTCTGTGGCTGTTTTCAGAGGCTGGAGACTGTGTAGCTGAAGCTGAATTGAAAGTGAAAAAGAGGAAATTCATGTAGTGAAAAACTCATGATTACAGGGAGGATGTCGACTGTGTAGCGCTGTTAGAGATTGTCTCACCCACAGACTGTAGCACCGAAGCAACTTGAGGTCACTGTTGTGGTCGTGCACTATATGTTAAATTGAACTGAGTAGGGAAATGAGAGAACTGATAGTGACTGAATTTGAGTTGGTGAGTCAGCAGGCAGCGCTTTAGAACAAGTACATCTGCTGTGTCTGCACAACCCAGACGTATACACTTTTTTCTTTATTATTTGCTCCTGTCTATGAAATAAATGCCTATCAATAACTGCACCTGAAAAACAGGCCTGCAGCAGGCTTTGAGTCGGTGTGTGCCACTGATATAGTGACTCCCCTTTAAAAGAAAAGAAAGTCCTGTCCCTTTGTGCTGTCTGAACTGCAACAGCATGAACCCTGGCATTTTACTTCATTAAAAAAAGTCTGCAGAGTTCAGTAAGTGTGTAGCATTAGCTGCCCACTATTTATCAGCCTTTGATGGCTGTATAGTGGTGGAGAGCTGACCGCTGTTACAGTAGTAACCGCCAGTTCAAAATTACATCTCATTAGTGTTTAATGACCTCAAGTGCAGTCTTTGGACCATTAAGTCCCGTTGGCTGTGCAGCTCTGCCTGCCACCGACTGCGCAGCTAAAACAGAAGTGCAGCCAGACTTAACCTTCCAAAGGAAACAGGTGTGATACAAACTGAGAAGCCACTGCAAGTCACGACTGAGTTCTAGCAGGCCCGTGCAATTCAAACCCGTTGCCTTTAACCTAAATGACCTGCTGCGCCAACATGGTGGAGCTGAAGTATGTCGGGGTGGTGTTATGGGTTCTAATGTAGGACTCTTCTGCTCTACTTGAGCACTCAAAGCACTTTTGTAGAACATCCCTTCTTCATCCATTTACACGCATTCATTCAAGCACTTCTTTCTACGCCGAAGTGCTTTCTGTCTAACTTTCACACACATTCGCACTCCAATGGATGCATCGGTAAACAATATCAGCATCTCCAGCATGCAGACGGGAGCAGCCAGGGATCGAACCACCGACCCGATCGGGTAGTAGACGATCAGCTCTGCCTCAAATAAAAAAGCCTCAAAAATCGAGCGTGCTCTGCAGGACGTCTGAGCTCAGCCTTAAAGCTAGGGTGACACACTCGGTCATTTAGGAGGGACTCAGAGCCGAGCCACTACTCCCCTGCATCAGAAGGTTGAGACAGTTGAGGTGTTTCAGACTAGGATGAGGTGTTCTGCGTGTCCAACTGGGAGAAGAGCCTGGATGCGCCGGATTGGGAACGCGTTGATGTCCCCCCTGAAAGAGCTGACACCACAGCGTATGTGGCAACATATTTCTGCATTTTTATCTTTGGAGCAGTCTGAGGAAAGATGTTCTCCTCAGTTGATTTGCTACTTGCTATTTAACAGTGTCCCTGCTATTATTTTAAAAGTTTGATTTGGAGAGTTGCAGAAGCAACACTGAGTTGGGATTATTTCTACTAGACTGGCCTGAAGCAAAATCTTCCAGCTTATCATCACTACTCAAGTAGTTTCTTCAAAACAGAAGCCGATCTGGTCTTTGAGACACTGCTGCCCGACAGAGTGCACCGGGGGGAGGTCGTGTGTTACCATTTGAACTTTTTGGGTTTCTTGGAAACGTCTGATATCGGTTCCTGTATTGTGTAAGTTCTAATGGGTACTCTTCGTCTGACTACCTCTCCTACTCCACTGGACCACTACCTTATTCTTAACGTCCGTTTTCACAGGAAAATCCCCACATGCAGTGTCTACTTCCTGAACTGAGAGAGTGCTAACCCAGCAAAAGTCAGGGATTGAGAAATATCTTCATTTTCGGCTCAGAATGAGAGCGATGTCGCAGCCTCGTGATAAAACGGTTTAATAAACGTCGGTCTCTATGGGAACTCATAACGTCAGGGTTCCGCTGTGTCAACTCGCTCTTCAGAAATTTCAGTCTGCAGTCTAAAAGCATACTTCTCTGCAGTTCAGACTCGTTCATGGGTCACAGCCGGCGAGCTTTTGTCTGCTACAAATGGGAACATCTGTGCTATAATCTGCATTTAAGGAATTTCAGCGGTGCCCACTAAGCTACGAAGAACAGAGATCCGTGGACAGCAGGCTAATGCTTCCCATATTTCGGTGGAAGCAAACATAGCCAGCAGCAGATCCTGTCCCCCTGCAGTCTTTTACTGTCATCAGCCTCCCATTCACACCACTGCACAGCTTTTCGGTGTAACAGAGAACAGATGGAGAGCAGGCTGTAGCAGAAGTTCCTCAAACCTCTAAATACACTAGAAAGCATAAGCCTGGCAACCTTTGAACGGTCTCGACTGATTTATTAACACAGGCAGTGTTGAGCATTTAGAAGCTGGTGCAGATTAATTTAACTCCTCTGCAAGCACTGTTACAGTGTTACTAATTACCTTTCTGCAGCTTTCTTTTACTCTTATGTACCGCACTAAACCACATTACAATTAAAGTATGAAAGTACACCCACAACATTATATTTACAGTCATTAGCTACAAACGGGTTCGTCAAACAGAGGCTTAGTGCATTTGCCGAGTGTAATTTTTACCTCCCCAAGGTAAGGTGTGCCAAGCTGTATCTATACACATTTGAAGTGCCATTTACATAGCAGCAGAAAAACATGCTGATAACCAATACGGGATTTCATATTGTGGGAAATACATTTGTTTGCTTTAATGCCAAATATTTGATCAGAACTAATGCTAACTGCTGGTTAGCTGAGATCACAGCGGAAAAAAGAAGATAAAGGGTCCAAAAAAATAAAAAATAAAATTAATTTGTTACCATTTGATATCTTGTTTTTTTTTTTTTTTTTTTTTTTTTAATACAACATGGAAACACCCAGGCTAGCTTTTCCTACAATTTTAGCCTTTGTGCTAAGCTATGCAAACAGCAGCGTTACAGGTACAGATATCTTTCCACAGGGAGGTGAGCATGCACCCTGTTGCTGCAAAGCTTTTTCTGTAGATGAAAAAAGGCAGTTTTAAGAATTAAAGTGGCGTGTAAAATTAAAGGCTGAATCCAAAATGCGTGTGGTCGTGTCTGAAAATTGCCCCGTGTTGAAAGAAGGCATACGATTGCGTTGCTTTGGGCATGCTGCTGCAGGTACCGATAAGAGGATTCTTGAGCCTTTATTGCAGGAGATAACCCTGCTTCTGTGCGTCACTGTGAGTTTCCTCATCAGGCTTGCGGGAATAGATGGATACTAAACCATGTGGTTAAAACAGTGAACATATGGAGCGAACTTGAGCTTCACCAGCGTTAATAAATGACTGCTGACCTGTCCGGGGTGTAGCCTCCCTCTCGCCCTGCGCCAGCTGGACTTCAGTCCTCCTGAAAAAGATAAGTGAAAGAAGATGGATGGATTTTGCTTGAATATTTATTTGTCTGACAACTTTTTCCTTTTATTCCTACATTTTAACACAAACATATCTATTTTCTACTCTTCTTCCTGTCATTGCATGCCTTCAAACATCAGACTAATTCGATCCAAATGGGGGGAACAGTCACTTTCTATAGTTAAATGTTGTACTGCAGCAAAGATCTTTTTAAGCAGAAGATGAATTCCGGTATTGTGATCGAAGGAGTCATGCATCCTTCGTTGTTGCATATCAGGAGTTAAAGGGGGTTGAACGATCCAGAAAGATCGATAAGTTGCGGTGCTTTCTTTATTGCGGTTAAACCGCCTCTCAATTCATAATTTATTAATGGTTATTTTCAGTGCAGATTTATGTGATGTTCATTGGACGTCTTTTCATTTTAGTGTGTTTCTCAGTCTTGAATCAGTTCTAGTACAAACCATGCAGGACTCACTTGTTGACATGGTGCCAGTCAGCTGTTCTCTGCAGCAGAGGCCTTAATCCTTCATGAATCATCAATCAGAAAGGTTTTTTTAAAAAAGGTTCGTTTCAGAAATTTTGTGACTGTACGCCACAGCCTTGAAAGTCTCGCCCTTTTGAGGCCGCTGACCCTGTGTTTGTCTCATGTGCAGTCACTGAAAGGTCAGAGGGCAGATGGGGGCATGTAATACACTGACTGCATCGCCATGCTGAGTCATCTTAAAAGCTCAGACCACAGGAGCACACGCTGCAGCGTGCTTAAACAATTTCAACGGCAAGTCACGGCGATCAAAAGAACCACTCTGGCTCGGCGGTCGCGCTCTCAGTCGAGCTACCGTTTGACAGACGATGCGGAGGGAAGTCGGAGATTGCATCTCTGCCCTTTGTGGTCAAAGCGAAACAGCTGATTGTTTAGTTTGGCTCCTGCAAAGAGAGACTCGACGATTTAGCGGGCTCGCAGTCCGCCGTGCTGCTTTTCCCCTTTCCCCGTGCCGTCCACAGCTGAATGCAAGAGCTGTTCCCACTAATAAATCAAACATGACAGAATGGGAGATTGATGGCTTTGGTAAAGGCTCCTTTGGTAGCGTACAGGCAGCGAGAGTACTGAAAGGTGCGCTGCTTGCTGTATTTATATTCAGGATTGAATTAGTCCACAAATGGATATCATTTCACCCTTCATTGTTTTGTGCTTAGGAGGGAAGCATGCAGGAACTAGATATACAGCCTGCGTTGGCAGTGGGTGATACCAGCGTGGGCTCATTATGTGGCAGCTGAAGCTCAGGCCTCTGCCTTGGCCTCAGTTTACGGCTCTCTGATACGTTTACGCTCTCATTCACTTGTCTTGGGTCGTACTGAGTCCGATTTGGTCATTCTGGGAAATTAAAAGTCGGATTGTTCAGGATATTCTCACCGGCGAAAGACTTCTGATTAACTAGTATGAGCGACGTGCAGAACGACACTTTCTTCTTCTTCTTTGTGGTTTTAGTCTACGTTGACATATTTCCTGATGTGATGAGAGTGCAGCGTCTCTAAAAGTCTGATTGATCTGATTACCGTCTCAAGCTGATGCACCAGAGTGTTTAAGTCAAATGTTGCTATTAAATCTGTCCCGGCTCTTATCGCTCAGCGGGACTGTTATTAAAGCA
The DNA here is from genome assembly GCA_024447675.2 of Pterophyllum scalare. Classification (NCBI taxonomy): domain Eukaryota; kingdom Metazoa; phylum Chordata; class Actinopteri; order Cichliformes; family Cichlidae; genus Pterophyllum; species Pterophyllum scalare. Next base: position 28,389 of record JAMQGT020000443.1, on the reverse strand, counting down.
TCATGGTGGTGAGACTCATGAGGGAGTTTAGCACTTAGTGTGCTTCATCTATTAATAATGTGTCTCAGCCTGCCTTCTTCTCATTGTGAGAAGATCCTCCTGCCCAGCTCTTCCTTTGTCGAGGTCTGAGGATTCAGGTCTTTAGTGTGGAGACGGCCACCTTGAAGTCTAGACAGCCTGCGTTTAGTAACCGCTGCAGTGTCTCCCCCTTTCATGAGAATAATCAGTGAAAATGTTTCTGCAGCCTAATGATGATCATCTCTGCTGCTCTTTGGAACAAAACACCGCAGGATCGAAGCCTCTGGTTTTCCTTCAGGCTTCTGAAATAGATTTTCATCCTTCTCGTGCATTTCTTCACCGCTCTGCGTATGAATTAATGTTGACTAATTTTTCAAGCCTGCACGAGTGCTTTAAAAGTTACAAAAGGCCAGGACTTAAACAGCTAGCAGCAGAAACCCATCTGTGTGTCAGATATGTCAGAAGGGGAGTTTATTATTCAGGGACAGCATAAACACGCACAAGTCAAAGTTTTTAGTCATAAAATGTCCTTTTTTATTAAGTTTTTTTTAGTTTTAGTAGAACAATAAAAAACATGCTGATGATGATGATGGCAAAGAAAATATGAGTCATAAAACACAGTGTTCACTCAGTACCTGTTCCACTGTGTGCGCCGTGCAGCGGTGTGATCTGCTGTGAATGAAACCAGGAGCAGCTTTACATACTACAGCGTGAACACGCATGACGTCCTGTATCTGCTGCTCGGGTTGACCTGAAGGAAGGAGAAATGGAGGCATGGAGGACATATCAGCTGCTGTGTCCTGTACACATCTGCAATGCAAATGGTGCGTTCAGTACTATCCCTCCGTGTGTGGGGTTAACGTGAATGGATCATTGGTGTGGTAACACTGCAGACAGGAGGCGCCTCTGTTCGCTCAAACTCAGAATGGAAACAGCAGCTGGTCGACTTCTCATTGATTACCATAACGTACTTTATCTTCCCCGTATCATGTTCACAAAAAGTGACGTTTCAAAATGACAGCTTTTACATTAGCCTTTACACAGAGTTATGGTATCGACTGGATTGGATGGATGCACCAAGTAATGTAGCAAATGTAGTGCCAGTGAAACCCAGTATGTCACATGTGGCATACATTATATCTGCCTCTTTGTTCTTGTAGAGGTAGTAAGGTAGATACATATTCAGTAAATCTGCAACTTCCACTCACTGGGGAAAAATGTGTGTTCCCCCACCAGTTGGTGAGTGGTTGCTGGAGGTTGCTGGCTATCACTGGATGACACTGGTCACAAAGCGGTAGCTGCGCCAAAAATCTCCTTTTGATTACTTTTTTGCTAGTAGATTACCTTGGTCACCCATAGTTTGCATGGAAGATGCCACGTTGTCTGCAAACACTTGCTAACTAACTACAGAGCGATGAGCGAAACTTGAAAAAGGCTTAGCGAGTAGTTTGTAGACAAATCGGTGTTATCCATGCAGCCACAGTCTGCCTTTAGGCCTGCGTGACTCAGGCTTTAGCTGTCGATCTCACAGAGTGCCAGATGGTTGTAAGCTGGTCTCTAGACCTGAAAAAGAAGGTTGCAAGGAGGAGCGTGAGGTTTACGTTGACTCTGATGATTAAGCATATTAATATGTGCTGAAGTAAATGTGTAAAATACAGTTTATTATTTTGGCTTGTGGGTTTGATCATCCTGTTTGGACTTTGAAATGGAAAAAACTCCTGTGCATGATATGTTTATGGTCTGAGTGTTTATTCAGTTTCCTGTCATTAGAGCTAAAGTGTGTACATTTTTGTGGGCAAAACTGCAAACGCACACTGCGTGAAGAATTTAGGTTTAAAAGCAACAAAGTCAGGAGGCTCTCGCTCACGGTCGGGGAAATCTTTGCTGTAAAGAAGATTAATGGAACCGCTGGTTTCACTGCACGCTGGTGAGCAGTGTGAAGGCCATCTGAAGTAGAGAGGGACATTTTACAGCTGCAGCAGACACACACACACACACAGTGTGACTCCACCACACTTAGCCAGATGGGTGCAGTAATGTATGGAGAGTGGTTGGAGGCTGGCAGCTGTGTTTATCTTGGTTCGATCTGTGGGTGGGCCTTCAGCCATGTTTGAGCACGATAACCGCCGTGCCAGGGTTAAGTCTCTGTGTTTCACCGTGACTCGTGTTTAATTTAACGATCTCCTCCGGATGTCCTCTGGGATGCTCCGTTATCGTTCTTCAGCTGCAAAATAAATGAACCGTTTACCTTTCTCACCTGACACTAATATTAAAACGTTCACGTGTGGTCACATTAAACGAGTGTGAGCCTCAGTGGTACTAAGGCTCACACAGGTCGACTCTGCACCGCTCACTCGCACATTCAGAGCGTTTGACACAGGCTGATTATTAAGGTGATAAACACTATTTTAAATGCCTCCAGGGCGTATTGTTCCTTTAAGTAAGTAACCGCTGACTATAGGAATGTTGTCAGGCTGTTCTTGCTCTGCCCCTTTTAATGTTAGTGCTGTCGCTGAAATTCATAGATCTTCTTTTCTTCAGCACATCATATTTTCCTGTCCCCATTTGCAGATATGGGCAGATGTTCACAACATGTTTACTGAATTTGTAGTTTAGGGGAAATGGTGTGTTGATATTCTGTGGGTGGTGGAGGTGGGGTTTAGACGGGGGCCTTTGTTGCTGTCCATCAGTGGGGCTTTTCAGTGAGACGCAGATGTGTAAACTAAACCACTGTTCTTCTCTCCTGGGTCTGCAGGTAGCCAATCAGACATTCAATTCAAGTCGTCCTGACCTCCCGGAGTGTTTCCAGCTGTCTGTCCTGTCATGGGTGCAGTGCATCTATCTGTGGGCTGTCAGCCCGATCTACATCTTCTGTCTCAAGAAGAACAACAAAGGTTACATCATGATGTCAGTTTTGAACAGGTTCAAGACGGTGAGCGGGCACTTCATACACTCACTGACTTTTGTTTTGTTTTTTTTTGTAGTTTATTTGGCCTCAGTTTAAGTTAATATCACAAAGTTCACACTATACTGTTTAAAACTAGAACGGAGATATTGCCCACCCCCCTGCCAACATTTTCACCTCCTTGAAGTGGAGCTATTGTGCTCGTGTCAAGCTCCATAATTTTATTCTGTGACTCTGCTAGAGTCGCTTTGCATGATTCACAGTTCAAAGTAATCTTCATTAACCTTAACTCCGTGCACTGGATGGCTGTCTGAAATAAGCTGTTTTAGCTTTGTTCGCTTTACACTCACTTTTGTCTGATTGGCTGCCCCACAGCAGGTGGGCGTGGCTTCTCTGCTCACAGCCATACAACCACATGAAGATTGATGACTTCATGAATATTTAGGAAAAGGAAGAACGGAGCATTTTGAGCAGCCCGCTAAACGCATGCAATGAAACGCACATAGACATGTCAGAAGAATAAACAAATACATCGCTTGTTTCATTCATTAATGCTTTATTTAAAAAAAAAACAAACTGTAGATTATGTAGGTCTGAAGCTGCAGGAAAACTAACCAAAAATATCTCCTGAACAGACAAAGTGCAATATGCTTGAGATTTTGCAACATCATTCATAGAGCGATAAAATAAAAACCTAAGGGCCCAATACTGAACCTTGTGGGATTCCACATTTATCTTTCATATATTTACTGCCCATAAACTGTACATTGTGTGAACTTATTTAAATAACTACTCAATTATCTGTGATCCATTTCTCATATATGGTATAACCATAGTTTAAAGAATATGTCATGTTCTATGATTGAAGTGTTTGATTTGTAGTAGTTGTCTCCAGAGTAAGGTTATACTAGTAGATATACAATATCAGTAACTGAGCACTTTGTTTCTGTTTGAGATTGTTTTAGAGAGGTAGTTGGATGATTTTTCAATTTAAAAAAAAAATTTCTTTTTAGATGTTCTCGTATCATTTAGTACCTTGAGCAACAAAGAATGTGTCGAACCTTCAGCCTAAATAAACATTGGTATCACTACTCTGAAAAACAAGCACGGGACTGGCCAAAAATAATCTTCTCCTCACATTTTGATGGCTTTGCTGTCTTTGTCTTATTCCTTCGTTTTTCTAGAATTCAGTGTCTGTTTTCTGCCCTCCCTTCACTTTGTCGCTCTGCTCTCAGGTGTTCGGCTTTTTGCTGTGGATTGTGTGCTGGACAGATCTTTTCTACACGTTACACGAGGGTAACCGGCCGCCCATCTACTACGTCACCCCACTCGTGCTTGGCATGACCATGGTGAGGATCGTGGGTTTTTTTATAAATAATTTTTCAAGCCACAGGGTGAAAGCAACGTTGATAGAGGGTGAATATTTTCCTTTGGAATTATACAAATCAGCCCATGTTTTTTTTTTTTTTTTTTTTACATATTCAAATACAGATTGATGTAGACCACACACAGGAGATATTAATATCTGAGTGATAAGAGTCACAGAGGCTGGTCTGTAAGAATGCCGGCAGGCATTGTGCGTGTGTTTTGGATGAATTTAAATGGTAACATAAGCAGTCGGCTTGCCTTCGATGCTCCGGAGAAGCTTTTCAGAAAGTTAAAGCTCACGTTGCACACCAATAAGCAGTTATAGCCAGTTAATGTGCGATCTTTGTTCATGTTCACATGCACATACCCGCACACAGATATGGTTGACATTCTTTCTCCTAGCGTCCTCTAAGCCCGTGTAGCTCAGCTGTGATAAATAAGCCAGTTCTGAATAAACAGCGAGACACATGTGGAGGAGCCGGTAGAGTAAAACGATACGCGGGAGTAATTTGGGATGAGTAAACACGATACAAAACAGAGGGAAGCCTCAGAAACCTTTTAATCACCTTAAATACAGCTTTGACTTTGAGTAAGGAAACATAAGAGGAAACGTAAACGTGTGAGCGTGTCTGTTTTCTGCCGTCGGTCCGCAGGCCAAAGGGAAATCATGTGGTAAGCGTTTTGCCAGGAAGTCCAGAGTTTCAGCTGTTTATTATTTGATATCCTGAAGTAAAAGGAGGTATGAAACATTCCTGTATCACGTTCCTTCAGCAACACGGATCGGCAGAAGTGCAGAACACAAACGTTACTCAGTTTGACACATTTAAGACAGAACGCCCCCGTTAAGACTTTCCTGTAAAATAAGTAAAAAAACAAATCCCAAACTATGCTTTTCACACTGATATTCTACTTTGGGTTGAAATCACAGAGTTTCTCTATATCGTTCATGGAAGTGCAGTGTTAAGAAAATGCTTGAAGATTCATAGCTGATATCGCCCTGTCCCAGCAGCACTAATCATGCTTCAGCTTTTAGAAGCAGGAAACGATACAGGAGCTGATTTTTATTTGAAGCCTCATCAGAAGAGAATAGAGAGACCCGTAAAAATGTTCTAGACTCCACACTAAAGCTTCAGCAATGACGCCTCAGTGCCATCGCGGGGTTTTTGGAGCCGGGTTTGGTTAGCTGCTTTCATAAACAGGCCCTGTTTGTCAGGTACTTCCATTAAAATGCTCCAGAAAGCACCAACACCGCAGACACCTCTGAGAGCTTGGAGCACAGCTGATTACACGCTGGGTTTGCAGCACACTGATTTGTTTACTGCTTGATGTGCTGAAGTGATTTGATTAAAAGATAATATGTGCAGGCTTTGAAAGGTCAAAAATGTATATTGCTCAACCAGGGTGTACATTTTCCCCACGTGGTTTAAAGCTGTTAGTGTCCAACAAATGGATTCTGTTACTCTGCTGAAGTTCACGTTGCCCGTTTGGGGTCATTGTTAAAAAGTAAACGTGCATATCGGTGAGATGAGAGCTTAAAGGCGGGCGTCTCGAGTATTTTTGGACCAATCGAACGAAGCTGCAGATGTGACAGCGCTCTTAGACACTCGTGCAGAGATAGGGGTGGTTGCTTTAAGGTCCTCGGCACATTGGACCTAACAGGATGTCTCGTGATAAACAGTTTACAGCATCAAGAAGTTGTTGCAGTTTCGAATGTAGCAATTCATATTCAACAGCAAAGCACACTCTTTTTTTTTTTTTTTTTTTTCCTGGAGGTAATAACAAATATGAAACAGTTTCTTTGGTCATACGTGCTGTTTTGCTTTTTTAAACAAATGCATTAACCAGGCCAGTGCTGTGGCTCTGAGGCCAGAGGCTATGGAAATACAGAGACTGTATTTTTCCATGTTCCTGTTAGACAAGAAAATGCAGTCCTTTCCTCCTCCGCATCAGTGGAATGTTTCATCACTTCTTTTGTTACTGTTGGCACTGAATTACTGTTTAAAGAGAGAGTTTTGATGAACAGTAATAACTACTGCAGTGGTTGCCTAATCAAAAAGCTAGAAAGAAAGCACTGAAATGAGAGAGGTCACAGAGCAGCAGCAGGAGGAGGAGGAGATAAAAAGGAGGTGGTTTTGGATAGCTTGTATAAGAGTGGACTGAAAAAATAAGACCGAGTTCTTCATCTGTCTGAAACGAGCCGCTTTAGTTTTTCCTCCCTTTAAACCAACTTTCTTCTGATTGGCAGCCCCTTGAAAACAGAAGATTTTATTGGCTGCTGGGGCTCTGACCTCATTATTTGAAATTTTTGGCCATATGAGCATCCGCATCCGGAAAAGTGTTTTTGTGGTAGAGGAGGAAAAGCATAATGAGTCCTCTGAATTGTCCTGACTTTGACTGTTAATACTTGGAACACCGTTTCAAATGAGCATTTGGCACTGATTCGAACCCCCTCTTTGTGTGTTTATTTCTGGTGATGGAGGTCTGACCTCTGACACAGTGGTGTGTAGCAGAAGTGACAGCAGGGCTAAAAGCCTGATGGGACAGGTTACTCCAGGAAGCCTTGTCCACTGCGTGTGGTTACAGAAAACTCACGAGGCACGACTAACCCAGAGTCTGAATGTGGAGCACTGACCCAGTCTGTGTGTGGTTCACCTTACATGCCCTCAGTAACTCTATTGTGGCTAATCTAACCCCCTCTGTGCCACCCCCTCCTTCCCCTGTCAGCTGTTGGCCACGTTTCTGATCCAGTTTGAGAGGTTACGTGGGGTCCAGTCCTCGGGGGTCCTCTTCATCTTCTGGTTGCTGTGTTTGCTGTGTGCCATCGTGCCTTTCCGCTCCAAGATCCTACAAGCCTCCAGCCAGGTGAGAACACGGCGTTGCCCTCAGATACCTTTTGCTCGTCTGCTGCCCTTTCATCTTCACCCCTCGGCATCTCCCCCAGAACGCTGCCTCCGCCTCCTTCTGCTCTCCTCGTCTCGTTCTTTACTTCCTCCCCTCCTCTTCTGCTCCTCTTCATCCGTGTTGCCTTCCCTCCTGTCTTAGGAGTTGTTTTGGAGTTTACAGTGAGCGGATGCTCTGGCGGGGGTTAGATCGGGACACCACTAAGCAGAGACTTGGCCTGTTTTTGCCAGCGTACTTATCTTACCTCCAGCATGTGCCGCTCACCAGCAGAGCTGCAGCTCACGGCAAACAAACCTCGCAGGCAGCAACACAAAATGTTTATGGAGCTGAGATGGAGACACACACACACACACATGCGCGCACACACACTCAGATCATCATGCAGAAATATGGAAGGGAATGTAAAACATTCAGAGTGATCAAAACACATGCACGAGCTTTGGTACAGTACAGTTGTTTGTAAACACCGCTGACCCAGTAATTCTGAGAATTATGGCTTTAATAAGAGTTTGGCTCTAATCTGCTGGACTTGCATGACTCCCAGACACGCTGCCCTTCCTTTAGAGAGGAAATTGATTATGACCCATTAAACTTTTCTACTACAAAGGCTGGAAAATTTACACAAAGACTCATATCAGATTGTTAAGATTGTATTTAGATTAGTGTTATTATTTTGTACATAATTATGAGTTTGTGACTGTGGGGCAGAGACTCAGCATATTGTAGCATATTTCAGCCCATTTAACCAACCCGTTTGGTTCATGATGAGCTCGCTGATCATTACTTTCCCAGCTCCAAGTAGCAGACTAGCCTATAGTGGAGGGTTTAGCTGCTGTAAAGCCACATGTTTCCACTGTAGGTACCAAAAATGGAGCTCAAAGCAAAATCTGACACCGCAGGCTGAGCTGCAATAATATTAACAGTGTTGCCAAATTTGAAAATAGACAGTGTAGTTTAATGCTCAAGGCACTGACTCTGGGATTATACTTGTTTTCTGTTATAAAAAGGTCAGAGGCTGCATGAAACTTCACATAATGATGGGATTACAGTCAATAATCAGAGTAAGGCTTACCCCAATTATGTTGTTTACATGGGTTCATATTCACATTTTTATGTGTGCCGTATAATCAGATTTATGGCTAAATGTGGCCCCCTGTGACCCTCAAGGTTCTTTCTCATCTTTCTTTATCTTTCCGTATATGTGAATCTTTCTTTCGTGGCGCCAGGATCGACCTCTCGTGATAGCTGCAACGTAGCGCGCTTTCCAAGCGGTAAACACAAATTCGCTGGGCTAGGCAAATGTAGCAAATGAATGCTGTTATTGTAGAGGCAAACGGCTGCGTTTATACCCTTTGAAGGCTCTTTATTTCTTACCTTTTCTCTCCAGCCTGCAGGTGTGCCTGCTTTTTTGCAGATTAGTGGCTCTTGTGATGCGTTCTCCTCTGTGTGGGTGTTTAGTGCTGAAATGAATGGATATAGCGTTCTGTTATCTTTGCATTTCCAAAAAGAGCCTAAAGCCATGTGGGATGGTCTGTCCTTTGAACTAAATGCTAACCTCATGCTGACAATGACACAATGACAATGAGCCTGCTGATGTTTAGTAGAATTATAGTTATTGTAAACACGTTCAACAAAATGTTCTGTCATTCATAAGTCAAAAGGTTATTGTACGCAAACATGGTCAACATCCATTCATTTGAATATTCCTGACACCCACACACTTTTATCATCCAGATTACATCAGCACAGGGTGGGGCTCTCCGCCTGCCCGCTGCCTGGGGTGGATTTTACATTCATCACTAAAGCAGACAAAAAAAATAAATAGAGGACTTAAATAAGAATTGATGTTTTTGTTTATTTCCATGCGGGTTCAGGTGTCACAGTGAACCCGCTGCACAAAAGCAGCTAACCTGTGACAACACCGAGACAATTCTGACATACCTGCAAGCCTGGAGGGTGCAGTCGAGGAATGACGGTGTTCAAGTGTATAAACTTGAGGAGGTTACAGCAGATGACTGCCCCTCCCTGAGCCTGGTGCTGCCAGAGGTTTCTTCCTGTTAAAAGGGAGTTTTTCCTTCCCACTGTCACCAGTGCTTGCTCACAGGGGGTCATCTGATTGTAAGGTCTGTACCTTAGGAAGTAAAGAGGTGACTGTTGTGAACTGATGCTACAGTGCTGTGAAAGGTATTTGTACTGTGTAAATGTACTTGCTTTTGTACACTTAATTGAGATAAAATCATTATTACTATCTATCTCATCTATCTATCTATCTATCTATCTATCTCTATCAACCACAGTTATTGCGAGGAGTAAATCTGATATTGTGAGCGTTCAGTTTAAGCCTTAATTTTCTGTATATTGATTTCTGCAGGGGCCTCATTTTAAAGGCACACTGAAAGCGTAATGGAAGACAAGTTTCTTGTGCATGATGCACAACGCCTGATTCCACCTTATGGAAACCCACTGTTTGACATTTAATGCTGGCAGCTACTGCCCCAACTAACTTCCTGCATTTTGGTGTCCCTTTGTTTCTTTTCCTCGTTTTCCATTTCAGAGCGAAGCCAAAGATAAGCTGCGATTCACCACGTTCTACTTATACTTCACCCTGGTGGTCTGTGAGTTCATCCTCTGCTGCTTCAATGAGAAACCCCCTCTCTTCTCCAGCGCCGTCACCGACCCTGTGAGTCACGGGTCTCGCTGCACAGTCGGCTCACGACCTGTGAAGCATGTTTGTGTTTTCTTGCTCACATTGTAAAGTCGGTGTTCTGAGGGGCTGAACATCTGAGGACGCTCTGGGGCAGCTCTGTGGTTGTTAAAGCGGGTCACACACACACACACACACACACACACAGACACACACACACACACACACACACAGGGGATTCAGTTGTTACTGGCTGCCCACAGAAGCATGTCCTCTGTATCCTCGTTTAACCTCCTTGGCCTCGTTTATGCACATTTTCCTATTTCTTTTCCTCAGAATTCCTGCCCTGAAGCTACAGCAGGTTTTCTCTCTAGGATCACATTTTGGTGGTTCACAAGGTAGGCTGCCACTGCTCTGCGCCACCAAACCACCTCCCAAACACCCACAGTTTGTTATACGCACTACAAAAGTTCACTGAGGGCTCTGAGGGGTTTGTTTCTCCAACTTTAGACTCTGATGTTCATTTTTGTAGTTCTGCGAAGCGAGTAGTGCACACTGTTGTGGGAAATATTCAGTTTGTGTTTTTCCCCCAAGATGGAATAGGCCTCAGTGCTTGAATGAAGAGTTTTAGGGTAATTTAAATACACAGGATAATGTATTTGCACTGGTTTCTGTTAGCTCACCAGGCGGCTCCATACTACTGTAGTGCTAGTGTCTCCTGTCCTCTCGATCTGAGTGCCCTTCCTTTTACAAGATCATAAATGCAGTAAAAGCTTCCAAATCATAAAGACTCAAAGAGCGTCGGCTCACTTTGACCACAGTTGGTGGTTGAAAACCTTTTGCAATCATACAGATTAAAGCTGTCGGTGAAGCTTGGAAGAAATGCCTCCAACACTGCTGTCAGTACTGCTGACGCCTGTGTGCTGAAGCTAATGAGCGCAGCAGTAAACAACATAATGTGAACTGAGTGAATCGATCCAGCTTTCTGAGCCAGGATCAGACCGATATCCCATCTAAATATCTGCTCGTGTGTCACTAATGTGTCAAAGGTAAATTACCTGTTTGGAGTCCGTGGTTCTACGCCGGGCAGATGGGATTTTGTCTAATTTTCACATCTCAGACTGCCGGCCGCTGAGTGGTCATCTGTGTAGTCATTTGCTTTGTTAATACGTAAATATAAATGAATTATAAACCATATTAACATTCCTTCTGTGTATGGAGCTTCAGCACCATATTACCTTTCGGTGACTGCGCCATTTCTCACACAGCATAACAGTGCTGTATAATTAGGTACTTTTTTCACAGTAATCGAGTTATATTCTTTGTGCTGCATATAAGTTATAAACGAAAGTCACATTCCCTTCAGTCTTTTAATGCACTCGTGCTGCAGCCGTATTCTTTAGTGTTGCTTGGCCTCCACAGTTTATTGGTTACAGCTTATCAGTTTGTTCATAACGTTAGAAGAAAAGAGGAAGGCTGCTGGCACGTTTGCTCCATGAATCACTGCTTAACCAAACCTGTCACTCAAGAGATTCTCTGCTATGCAGCATGATGTATAAACGAGGGGGTGGTTTGCATTGGGATTATGATTATTTATTTTATAACATGCTTATTTAAAATTGCACAGCTCAGAGTTTCTGAGGTCTCACATGACAGGTTTATTTTTACGTCGGCATGCAGAAAGATTGTGGATTCGTGCCTCTGTGGAAAAAAGAAACTCTGTAACTGTGTTTGAGATGCTGTTTTTCTCAGGGAGGCACGGGCTCTTGTTTCTCTTTGCACTCAAAGCCAGTCTCCCCACTTGTACCAGAAAAACATCAGGCCGATTTCCGGTGAAATTCAATCCAGTTGTACTTAATGGTGATTAGCTAATTCAGGAAACCCAATTAGGTATTTTTGAGGAGACCATTTATTACTAAGATGACTCTGAGATAAAGAATTGGATGTTGGTGAGGACAGGAGAAACCAAGCAGAAAAAGCTTAACTCTAATGACCATTTAGCTAATGTCTCATTTGTTATTTGTTAGCAATGCTTAAATGTACCAGATTGACTTAAGCTGCTGCTTCTCTTTCACAGTTTGGCCATGAAAGGCTACAAAATGCCGCTGGAGGCCAAAGACCTGTGGTCTCTGAACAAGCGTGACAGATCCAAGGTCATGGTGCCCAGGCTCCTCAAAGAGTGGGAGAAGGAGCAGGCCAAGGCAAAGAGGTACGGCAGATGTTTGTGTCCCCCGTGCTGTTAAACAGAGCAAAGACTTTATAGCGCAGCTTTTCCAAACGTCCTTATTTCACACAAACCAAAAATCTACCAGGGACGAGCATATCGACTTCTGCTGCTGCTGCTACACTGTTTCTGCTTTTAAGAGCTGGATGAAACGCCACACACACAGATTACAGCAACAACTCCCCCAGAGAGCGTCTGCAGACACGCACCGCAGCATTAGAAAAGAAAGGGGCGTGTTTGTGGTGACGAAGCTGTGATGTGTCGCGGGATATCTCGGCCTTGTGAGGGTTAAATCCACCGCGCGCCGCTCAGAAAATGAGCGATTTTTCTCGTATTAAGGAAGTTGCATTCTATTGTTTTAAATGTGTTCAGTTGCCAGCGAGCTGGGGATGGAAATTCAGCTGTTGTACTGCTTTAGCAAAAAAAAGGGGGGGGGATAAAAGCAATTTCACGAGCAAACACACTTTACAACTCTGCTGAACTTTGACCCCTGTCAGGCTGCAGTTTTCCTGTCACACTTTGATCGGGAAGAGTTTTTCAGCGGTGGTCTGTAAACCTGTTTAACAGGTGGCTCGCTGAGCTCCGGCCTCCCTTTTCTTCACTGCTGTAATCGGACTCCCGTGCTTCAAGCTTTGATTACACTTTCTGTGATATACCGAATAAACATCCTGCATTCTGCATTACTCCCTGAGGTCATGACGGGCCAATTAATGCCATTACTATTAACAGCCACAACAACACTTAATGCTGAATTTTTAATTTTGCTACATGTTACTGGAAGGGTTCGATCTTGCAGAAGGAAGTGTGATGGGTTTATAAATGTTATAATTTAGAGCTAAAACAGTTTACAGTAATCAGCCGCTGAACACGGCAGTTGCACCCATAATGTAATTCATCAACTATAGTAAATTACTGTCAGTACGTTTCAGAGATTTATTGCTTTTCTGGCATGTTTGTATTAAATTTCCAGTGAACTAGTATCAACTTTACATTTAAGCCAAATCAGTTCATGGGTTACCTCTCCATAACCTGTGTTACAATCTCTCTCTTTCTTTCTTTCCCACCCCAAACACCCAAATCCTCCCCCTGCAGCGAAGAGAGTCTGTCCAGTCAGGCCATGTACTCCAAGCCTCCGCCATCGACCACCAACCACGTCTCAGGAGGAGCAGGAGGAGGAGGAGGTGGAGGTGAAAGCAGCCCGGAAGAAGTAGAGGTGCTGCTGTCCAGTCAGAAAGTTACCCACCAGCCCTCCTTCCTTCACGCCCTCATCAAGAGCTTTGGACCCTACTTTCTGATTGGCTCAGGCTACAAGCTCCTGCAGGATGCCATCACCTTCGTCAACCCTCAGCTGCTCAAGTAAAGGCAGCGATTCCACTTTACTGTTGCGTACTTTCCTTACTACAACACACAAACCACTGCTATTGTTCCAGTGCTGTGAAGGAGCACTTCCATTTTTGCATGCCGTGTTTGTGTGTTTGCATTTTGGCCTGTTTTATCCAGAGTATGTTAGCTATCTTTATGTCTTTATTTAAAGACGCACGCAGTCCTTGTGCAGGATGCAAACTAATTATGCAAATATATTTGCTCTTCAAGCTTTTAATACCCCAGGATGGAAATTTAGTGATAAGGTTTTCTCAGAAAGGCTCTTATCTCTGTGTAGATAAGGTAACAGAGATGGCTCCCCAGATAGTTTTCCTGTATATGTTTCATGGGCCTCCTGTCTTTGAACATTGCCTGTTAGCACTTAACTCGTATCAGTTATCGGTGCCACGGGGGTAAAACGGGTATTTTTGTAATCCTGGACTAACTTTCTAATTATTCCAAAGCAGTAATATTGTTAAAGCTCCGGCTAATGAAGATGGATCCCAGGATTTACTACGATGCTTTAATGTGAAATTAAAAACTAATTTCAAGCCATTTTAGGAACATAATGCAGGCTGATGAAGACTAATTACCAAACCACTGATCAAAGTACAGTTTGCCACACACTGACATATTGACGAGGACTGCTTTGTCCCTCATGTTCAGCTTTGTCCTGTCATTTAGCTTCACTGGCGCTAATCTGCTGCTACAACAGGTCATGCCTGCTCTTCCAGCTGGCCTTTAGCTGCCTTTACACACTGTAGCCACGCATGCAAAGAGCAGACAGCTGGCAGCTTAAATGTAAACAGGTATAACTGCTAACCCTTCTGGTTTGAGAAGTTAGAGACAGTGAGTTTCTGATAGTACGGGAAGCTATAAAGCTGCTACGCTAAGCTAAGTGACATGTCCTGAGCCACTAACTCAAAAGGGTAAAAATCAAGCGGCGTGAGGCTATTTTAGCTACATAGCATGCTAAAACCATGCTGAGCTCAGGCTGGCATGCCACCCCGTTTAAGCAATCAGAAAAGCCTGCGTGTGATCAAGGACTGTGTGAAATGCATAAAAAGCTAAAACGGGCCTAAGTGCTTGCACAGTTTTGATTTCCCTCAGATTTTGAGGCACGTGACTCACCTCGAGGGCAAGTATGAGCACGCTTTGACCCGAGAAGCTTCGGGGGATTGTGACCTTGGTCACCCCAAGTCTTGTGAGCCTTATGATCTCTGTGTTTTCATAACGGTGTCAATATCACGTTAGAGGACGGCCGATTTAAAAAAATCAAACCAAAAAACAAACCATGCAGCGTGTTTGATTTGGATAACAGGCGAGCAAAGATGAGATTAGCGTCGCGGGAACTCATGCTCCCATGTTGACAGACTCACACCCTGAGACAACAATCTGTGCCAGTGCTAACACTGGTTTGTGAATGCTTTAAGGTGGTGTTGGAGGTCAGCGGTTCTCACAGGTGTTGTAGTCAGAAGTAATGTTTTAAGGTCACGGTTAGAGAATCTGTGCAATCCAACCTGTGGGATACTAAAGAGGATAAAGGGCTCACACTGTGTTTCCACACTATAAACAGGTTAGTTCAGTGTCCTGTAATTTCATCAGAGAACTTCTCCCTCCTTCACCTTCACAGGATGCTGATCTCATTCATTAAAGCGAAAGATGTTCCCAATTGGTGGGGCTACACGCTGGCCTGCCTCATGTTCTTCACGGCCCTGCTGCAGACCCTCATACTCCATCATCACTTTCAGTACTGTTTTGTCACGGGCATGAACGTGCGCACTGCTGTCATAGGAGCGATCTACAGGAAGGTACGTAAGAAAGAGTTACAGTCCCGTTTCCTGAGCTCGCAGGGCGCAAATTTACACTCGTGTTTAATTCTAGAAGGGGGATATTGAACGCTTCGGTGAAAATATTTTTTTTGTGGTGTTAAGAAGAGTTTTGTACCCTCATCTTTTTTTTTTTTTGGCAGGCACTTGTGATAACTAACGCGGCCAAACGTTCATCTACTGTGGGAGAGGTAGTCAACCTGATGTCTGTGGATGCGCAGAGGTTCATGGACCTAACCACCTTCCTCAACATGCTGTGGTCTGCTCCTCTTCAGATTATGCTGGCGCTGTATTTCCTCTGGCAGGTACGTGCTTAGGCTGTATATGGATTACAGGGGTCTTCTCCTCAGGTCGAGGGGAGCTTATGTCACAGAAGGTGGTCTGTACTGAGACTGTGCTTTGGTGATGGTGGTGGGAACAGTTGTAGTAGGACAGGCTGGACTCAGCAGCACCCCGATACCATGATACAACAAAGCCCAGGGAAACAGAAAGAAGCCTGTAGGTTTAGGAAGGGATCCGAGCAGGGGTGGAGGAAACGTGGACTCAGTGGGAGCAGGCAGTGGACTGGAAAGTTGAGCCGCGCTGGATCAAGTTCTTTATTCAGTCCTCACCAGCACCACCAACTTCTTCTCCTTGGCAGAAACTCCCACATACTCCTTGTGCTAGGGAAGATCATCAGAACACAGCCCAGGACTGAGAGCTGAAGGTCGACCTGAGGAGACAGCTCAGACTCTCAGACACCATAGCTATGATCAGTCTGATGTGGCTCCTGTGTCAGAGTGATTGATGGAAGCTGGTCCTGCTGGGATTGACTGTGCTCTGAGAAGACCGGCGAGGAGAGGAAGAGGGACCAAGTACGAGGAGCTTGCAGGCGGTTGCCTAAGAAGGGGATGGAAGAGTTGGCTGCAGAGGGTTTGCCAGCGACTCCACTCGGCCCCCAAGCTGCCGGGTATCAGGGGACCGCACAGCAAGAGAGCAATCAGGGGCGCATCACTGATGCTGCTGAGAAAGCATGAAGGCGGCACACGAGCAGGGGACTGATCGCCCCTGGCTGGTTCGCCTGGGTGAAGGTGTATGATGATGAAAGACCCAAAACACCCGATGACTCCGGGTTAAATCACTGACGTGTTCAGGTTGCGCTGTGGGTCGTCTCAAAGCCATCAGCACAGCACTGTATCACAGGGGATTTCACAATCTGAGTCATTTATATGAAACAATCATAAACTGATTTTATGATGAGCTTAGTGTCAGTCATGTTTGGGTTTCCTGGATCTCTGAGTAATGTGGATCCTTGTATGATTTCCTGTTAATGCTGCTTTTAACCACAGTAAATCTTTACGTCTGACCTCATTTTTTAAAAAACCCGTGCTAACGGTAGAGCCGCAGCAAAACGCCGACTCTGGTTTATTTTACAGATCCTCGGTCCCTCTGTGCTGGCCGGGGTGGCCGTTATGATCATGCTGATCCCGTTTAACGCTTTCATTGCCATGAAGACCCGGGCCTATCAGGTATGAGCAATCAAACTGTGGGATATAGAATAACAAAGGATATGGACAGACTTTGGCTCCATAGTGTAACAAGTGAAAGCTCACCGGTTTGATCCCGGGAGGAGACACGAATCCCTTTGTGGCTGCATCGAGCGTATAGAAATAAAACATGTGCATAAAGTAGCAGCTGAAAGGAGCTTTATTAACACATCTTTGCTTTTAATTTCTCTTTATGAATTATTTTGCTGACCTGTGAGTTACGCAAATTAATTAGTTTTGATTATTTCTGCAATTTTTAACGTTTTTCAGTATTTCATTAAAGAAATCAGAATCTTGTATATGTTGGTCTTGCATCATTTTACAGACACGTTACCTTTGTCCACTTTTTCTCCGTTTTTTTTTCCGAGTTAAGCGTGTTTCCTGTCGTCCTCAGGTGGAGCAGATGCAGCACAAAGACGCTCGTATCAAGCTGATGAACGAGATCCTGAACGGCATCAAAGTCCTCAAGCTGTACGCGTGGGAGAACTCCTTCAAGGACAAGGTCCTGGCCATCCGGCAGAAGGAGCTCAACGTGCTACGCAAGACCGCCTACCTGGGAGCGCTGTCCACCATGGCCTGGACCAGCGCACCTTTCCTGGTAGGCGTCGCCCACAGCAAATCCAAGCAGAGTGAAACCATGTTCACATTTGACACTTCATAAAGATGGCGGCGTCAGTTTTAGCTGCCTTCAGACTGTCAAAGGAGCTTTATTTGAAATTATTTTGAGACGTGGTGATAAAGAGCCCCTTTGTGCCGAAGCTGTGGAAGGAAAATAATATTTGGGTCAGTTCTGGAAATCATTATTTTAACGACTTCACCGGCTGGAATCTGCTGCATATTAACATGACTTTCATTTCCGAGTTGTACGAGAATGTCACACGTTGGCATCATTGGCATTGAGAATCCCCCTCGTTAAGGGTTTGGGCCTTAATATGAAAATATTTGGATTAAGATTATCAGCAGACACAGTCGCACGATCCCCATGTGTTTATTTTGTGTTACAGTTTAGTTCTTCACCAAAAAGCTCTGAGTAAAGCCACAGTGGCTGATTATTGTTGGATATGTGGGGCCAGCAGAAACTATTTGTGAGCGCTACATTGGCATTAGATATTTGGAACAACTGCAAACAAGCAGCACATATGGAGCAAGAAGAGTGTCATTTTGAAGTGCCTCTAACCCCTCAGCAACCATCTGTGTCCCTCCGAAGGAAGGTGAAGGGGGCATGAGGACAGCATGTATAGATAAAAACATGATAAGTTAAAAGGTTATGAAAAAGTTTGGACAACTCATATTTGGAGTGATTTTATTACAGCGACACGGTAAATGTAGTTTGGTGTCCGGGTTTTGAGCTCATCAATCCCTCCAAATATGCTACAGCTGGTAACTGGGGAGCGACGGGAAACCACCCGCCTGGAGTCTGCGGGTGGGTGTCGGGATGGTGCAGAGCAGCAGCTGCAATATCAAAGGGAGAGATGGCAAATTTGTAGCTTATTGTGATCTCCCACGTGACATCACGTGCGATGTCTGCCATATTGGCTGCGATACAAAAACTGGTTGCGTGGGGAAAAAATGTGTATTCACCGACTGGTTGGCGGTGGTTCCTGGAGGCTGTCAGACTGGCCTCAGACTGGTCTCTGGGTGTGTGTGACGGCGGCCTGATTATCACTGTGATTTGTCACAGATCCAAAATGGTGGACAGTTTTCAGGCTGAACTGAAGCACACATAGCAACCAAAGCAAGTGTATATCAGAACCTCTATGACGTGCTTTTGATATTAAGGCCCTTGCTTGCTCGCTGGTTGTCTGGCGTCACAGCTCTGCTTGCTCTCTACATTAAACTGATGACCCTTCATGTCTGAGCCGCCGCTTTCCCACGTGTTTCCAGGTTGCCTTGACAACATTTGCCGTGTATGTGACCGTGGATGAGAACAACATCCTGGACGCGGAGACGGCCTTCGTGTCAATCTCACTTTTTAACATCCTTCGGTTTCCCCTCAACATGCTTCCCCAGGTCATCAGCAGCATGGTGCAGGTGGGGGCCTTTTCCTTCTCTGTCCTTTCCCCACCTCCTGTACTCCGTGTGCGCATGTGTATGTGTGTGCGTGTGTGTTTGTGTATTTTAATGCAGGATTCACTGCATGCATGTCTGTTTGTCCCACATCTCAGGCGAGCGTCTCGTTGAAGCGAGTCCAAAACTTCCTGAGTCACGATGAGCTGGATCCTGACTCAGTGAACAGGAAGAACTCGGCCACAGGTGACGTTAAACACGCCTCACTGCTGCACCTGCAGTAGCTTGTCATTGTTCCTTTGTGTACACCCCGTGGGTTACTGAAATGCGACGCTTCAGTGTAGAGTCAGTGTTCAAACTTTCACCCAGTGACTGGGAAGCTTTTGGATGACTTGCAGTTTCTTAGTCACGTGTGCTTTCATCTGTCAAACTTGTGCGCTTTTGTTGCTCAACAGAGTTTGCGGTCACGGTCGTCAATGGGAAATTTACGTGGGGGAAAGAGGACCCTCCTGTGCTACACAAGTATGTCCTAAAGGCCGCACACCGTATGTTAACACTCCCTATGGTTGTTTTAGTAAAATATTTGATTGTGTGTGTGCAGTATTAACGTGATGGCGCCCCAGGGCTCCCTGCTGGCTGTGGTGGGCCACGTTGGCTGTGGGAAGTCCTCCCTGATCTCTGCATTGCTCGGTGACATGGAAAAACTGGAGGGAGAGGTTTCTGTTCGGGTAGGAGCGACAAACCAGGAAGCAGCATTTATTGTCCTTTCCCCTCCTTTAAGTTTGATAAGATGAAAGCGCTCATGTTTAATGACGGAGCCCTCGGTTAATTATCACCTCATTTTGGGCTTCTCTCTAATTGTGTTTTGGTTTTATGGTGGTTACTTTTACTGCTGTCTCATCGCTCTCATTAACCTTTATACTTACTGAAAAACAGCTCTGTTAAATTCAGTGTGCCGAATAAATATTTCCCCTTAAAGCTGCACTGATTTACTGCTACCAAATGACAAAAAATCAAAACAAATATAAAAAAAAATGCAGCTTTAATATCCCTACCACTCCTGGCTTAAAGGGACATTAATATCTGAACTTCTGCAGACGCACGTATGCATTCATCCCTTTTCCCCCCCCCTTTTTATTGAAATTTATTTTAGATTTGCCTAATCCCGACCTGCAGTTCTGGAAATGGAAATTTATAACAGAATGTAAGTTGCATGGAAAAATCAACACAGATGCTCAAGAAGAAGACCCGTGCCTAAAAATGGTGAAATGCTGAAAACACGAGAACCAGGATTTGGTGCTTGTAGGTCTTTCTGGTTCGGTAACATCGGTGATGGTGTGAAAATGGACACGGTCGCTGTGAGTGGAAAAAGGCTGAGAAAGTGTGAAGAACCCGGTCTGTCTATCTCCGTCCTCAGGGGTCAGTGGCGTACGTGCCTCAGCAGGCCTGGATACAGAACGCCACCCTGCGGGACAACATCCTGTTTGGGAATCCCTACGATGAGCAGAAATACCGTTCTGTTCTGGAAGCGTGCGCCTCAACCCCGGACCTGCAGGTGCTGCCTGGAGGAGACATGACTGAGATTGGAGAGAAGGTACACAAGCAGGAGGAGCATGTTCGGTTTCCTTCATCTGACCTTTTAACCTCTTTTTGCTTCAGGATTTGTTTTAGTTCAGATTTTTCTTGCAGCAGGTTCTTACGATGATATGTTCATCAAAGAGCTCTCTCGAGTATTTCGAATACTCTTTCCTAATTTAATCAAGCGTTTGATTTAAGGAGCGCTGATATAAACTCGGTGGTTTAGTTGATGTGATTTGGTTCCTGCAGGGCATCAACCTGTCTGGTGGTCAGAGACAGAGAGTGAGCCTGGCTCGAGCTCTGTACAGTGATGCTGATGTCTACCTGCTGGACGACCCGCTGTCCGCCGTGGATGCCCACGTGTCCAAACACATCTTTGATAACCTCATAGGCCCGGACGGGGCCCTGAAGGGCAAGGTGAGGGGGGCTGTCAACCCCACTTCAGCGCCGGCTGGTTTATGAAATAAAAAGTCTCTGTAAACAGCACCAAAGGACACACACACACACACACACACACACACACACACCGTCCGGTATGTTGCCCAAGGATGCGCTGACACATGGACCAGAGGAGCCGGGGATTGAACCACCAACCTTCTGATTAGTAGACGACCCGCTCTGCTGAGCAGCTCTCAGGTGGTTGCCTCTCTTTGCGTGGATGTGGCCGTTAGTTTTATGCACTCATATTTATGCACGGATACAGTTATCAAATATATTGTCCTGAAATTTTGCACAAACATTAATGTCCATCCCCGGTGGCCACTAACAGTAGCTCTCTTCCTCCAGTTATTTAAAGTATGGTCTTATGTTGGCAAGCTAAGATGTTAGACTAAGGCAGGGACCATTGTAAACATTATACCTGCAAACCTGTCTGCCTCGCGGAGCTGCAGGTTTGTCTCTCACAAGAGGAAGTTGTGTCTTATCTTTGCACTATTGAGGAAGCTTTGAGGTTTTATCACTTTATAACTTGCTGGGTTTTCATATTTGTCACACCACTTTGCATTAAGAATAGCTTTGTGTGACTGCCTTCTACCGGGGACAGACATGTTCATGAGTCACTGATGCTGACTAATAAAAGGCCTGCAGGTTTGATTTGTATGCTGTGTGTTTACAACTGCAAGGAAGCGCCTGCCAACCCTGTGGACTTCTGTCTTTATGAATGCAAACATCCGATTATCACACAGGCTTCAAAAGAAGGCAGAAAAGAACCCGATTAAACAAGTACAGTACAATTTATGTCATTACTTTTCCCTCTTATATTTTACAAACGAGGGGAAGCAAACCTCTAGGTTAAATGGTACCTTTTGTGGGGGGAAATTGAATTCAGGTTTATCCTGTCAGGTGTGAGTGGGCGTCCTGTGTTTGTCTAAGGAGCAGGGAGCTGCAGGGACCTATGAAAGCGTAAAGGAGTGACTCACTGCGTGATCACCGAGTTTCTCAGAAGAGCTGTTCTGATGATATCCTGAAGAAGGGCACTCAGCAGAGCGCCTACCGCCCCCCACCCCCAAATAGGCACCACCCAGTGTGCTCAGGCTCCACCATGAATCACAAAGACTATACGTTTATTTTAGTGGCTGGAACATATGATTTGATATATTAATTTAAAAACTGAGAGCCACAGGCACAGATGGTGACATATTTAATCTGGTTACATTTTATTGCCTTCATGTACCCTAATGGCATCCTGAAGAAGACAAAAGCCAAACATTTGCCAAAATATGAATTTTATTTGTGTATGTGATTTTTGTGTAGGGTTTGTAGTTCACGTTGCATTATGGTGAGCATTTTAATTTAAAATAGAAAAAGTGTTTGATCTACCTCATAGATGAAAGTAATGAGAGAGGGGGAATCTTTTTTGTTAACGTTGACCTTTGACCTTGAAAATGAAATTCAATTCAGTTCAGTTTTATATCTATAGCACCAAATCACAACCAACAGTCGCCTCAAGAGCGCTTTGCATTGTGGGTAAAGACCCTACAATCATTACAGAGAAAACCCAACAGTCAGACCGACCCCCTATGAGCAAGCACTTGGTGACAGTGGGAAGGAAGAACTCCCTTTTAACAGGAAGAAACCTCCAGCAGAACCAGGCTCTTGAGCCCCTAAGGCAGTGGTTCCCAAAGTGTGGCACTGCAGGGGGGGCCGCAGTAATAACAGATTCTTGACTTTGGGAACCACTGCCCTAAGGAACAGGGTGAAAAACACACCCTCCCTCCACCAATCAGTGAGGAGACCCTGGGAGACGTGCTGAAGTCAAAGCTTGTCTGTAACTCCTCTAATCTGATGTGCAGGACTCAGCGGTCACTGATGTAGCATACAGGTAATAAAAAGCTCAGGTTCACATGCTTTCCCCCTCACAGATAAACCATGCTGCATGTCTGATATTTTCATTAGTTTAACTCCGTTTTCTGTTTCTAATTTTAGAACTTGTGTGAAAAACCGAGTAATGTTTCAGTTCCTGTTTAAAGAGAAATATGAAACCGGGTTCACGAGCCCTCTCCTGCAAATGTTAATCGTCACGTTTGTCGGTTTACTAGATAACAGAAGTAGAAGTTTCTTGTGGTGTTTGACTCCAGACACGCATCCTGGTCACACATGGCATCAGCTTCCTGCCTCAGGTGGATAATATAATGGTGATGGTGGATGGCCGGGTGTCCGAGATGGGCTCCTATCAGGATCTGCTCAAACAGAATGGCGCATTCGCGGAGTTTCTCAGAAACTACGCCCTGGAGGATATTACAGAGGAGGATGAGGCCACCGGTAGAGCATTTCCTCCTCTTTCATATCGCCTCATGTTAGTGCGCAGAAAATCGATGGCTCAATAGTGTCTCATGCCGGTTTTTCCTCAATGCTTTCACAGATGAGCTAATTGAAGATGAAGAATTGTTCCCCGATGACGCCCTCAGCAACCACACAGACATGGTGGACAGTGAACCGATGATCAACGAAGCTAAGAGAAGTTTTATAAGGTAATGGAAACATTTAAAAAGACTGGGAGCAGTGACTGGATGGGAGAAAACACAGCTGTAAGTACTCCTCAGGTGGCAGCTCTGCATACATTAAAGATCCAAAAATTTTCTTAGGAATACTATGAGCATATTACGACACAAAGCAGATGGCAAAAAAAAAAAAGAACAACTGCTGAAAATAAATGAGTAATCACTCATTTTCAGCACGGAGAAATACAGCTGTCGTTTATTCCATGCTGCCACGGTCTGGTGGCACGAGCTCATTGCCCCGTGTCCGTTTTTACAGGCAGATGAGCATTATGTCAGGAGACGGAGAGAACTCCAGGTCCCGATCCGTACGGAGACATGGCTGCAGCCAGCGGAGACATTCAGAGTCGCAAGAGAAGAAGAAACCGCGCGAGATGGAGAAACTCATCCAGGCAGAAACAGCAGAAACAGGCCAGGTCGGTGCATCCTAGTTCTATTTTTTCCACCTGGAAATAACTAATTGTTAATTTTTGAGTTCTCCCCTTTCGAGCACACAACAAATCATCTTTGAGCGTCCAGTGCTCGCTACCACGCAGTCACTCGGTATGGGGGCGCTGCACCACATCGACCCCTAAACTGCATCTTTATTTTGATACATACCTGTAAGGTTTTGACTGCATCTTACGTATGTGATTGTGAAGGTACCACACTGACAGACAGACTGCCAAAGTATTTAAGTGGATCCCTCATTTTCAGTTCCATATTTTTATACTTGGACTCGAGGAGCTTTGTCTGATCCACAGTTCAGAAGGATCCTGATCTCTTTCACTGTACTGTCACACCTGTCCAGGTAAAAGGAAAGGTGTACCTGGAGTACGTCAGGGCAGTTGGGCCAGTGCTGTCAGTGGTCATCTGCTTCCTGTACGGCTGTCAGAGCGCCGCCGCCATCGGAACAAACATCTGGCTCAGCGAGTGGACCAACGACGCCGTGGCTAATACCACCGCCGAAAATATTCAGATGAGGGTGGGGGTGTACGCGGCACTGGGGTTTGCACAAGGTGAGAATCACTGATGTCACCATCTCGAGTTTAAACCATAAACTGTGTAAAATTACCTTTTGGTTTAAAGCGCCTTGAGGCGACTGTTGTGATGTAAGAAATGAACTGAGCTGAAAGTGCACACAGCTGCCATGTCAGGGTTGCTTCCACTCCCACCCTCACAGCTCTTCTTTAAGGTTTCACTGAAATAATCCAAACAGATTTGCTTTGCAGCCAGTAGAAATGTTCCCCTTTTGTACCGTTAACCTCTGTGGAGAGCTTCTGTGAGCCAAAGGACGGTACCATCTGATTACAGTGTCATTAATTAGGACTCATTGGGCATTAATCATTGAACATTGTTCCTATTTGCTGGCTGTTTATGGGAGACATCATTTTTTTCCCCCTGCCGCTCCTTTCTCAGTGAGCTGCTCCCCTGACTGCCTCACACTCAGGACAGAAGCTGCCCGTGCCTGTTTATAACTCAACTACTTTCTCATTCCACGAAACCTTCGTCTCCCTAATCGTTTTTTCTTCTGCTCCTGTGGTTTAACCTAATCCCAGGTATCCTGGTCATGATTGCTTCCTTCACATTAGCCATGGGGAACATCGGTGCAGCCAAGAAGCTGCACGCTAACCTGCTCACCAACAAATTCCACACCCCCCAGTCTTTCTTTGACACCACACCTATAGGACGCATCATCAACCGCTTCTCCAAGGACATCTACGTCATAGATGAAGCTCTGCCGTCCACCGTGCTCATGTTCCTGGGCACCTTCTTCGTTTCTCTCTCCACAATAATAGTTATTGTTTCCAGCACGCCCATTTTTGCCGTTGTCATAATACCCCTGGCTGTCATATACGTCTTTGTCCAGGTACTTGGGTGGGGTTGTGTGGCAGTGTGCCAAATGTGTCCTCTCTTCCTCTTTTCTTTGAAATTGTGGGGCTCTTCCTCTTCCTCAAGTGGCATGCTGCATGCGTGTTTGGCGCAGCAACATTTGTAACTTTGAAGTGTGGCTCGTGTTTCCTTCCATAGCCCGCAATGCTATCCACGATGAGCACCTCTCGCTGGGATTATTTCCCTTTTTAACTGTAAACTCACTTCGCTGTCTCTCCACAGCCAAAACACTCCCTGTCCTGCCTGCAGCTTGCTTCAATGCACGTGTGCGTGCGCGCACACACACACACACACACACACACACACACACACACACACACACACACACACACGCACAAGACATGCACACTGTCATTGTAACATGAACAAAATATGCTTAAACTGACTTCAGTGGGAAACTGGACTTGAAGGAAACCAAAAGTCATCCGTTTTTACTGGTCCATACCCCCCTCTAGTGGTGAAATACTGTTAACACAAGTGAATTAACTTGTAATTGGAGGCCAGTGTGATTGATAGCCCTTTTTCTCTAGTTTAAGAACACTGCTGTTCAAAAGTTTGGGCACATTTGTTTTATTTCTGATTTCTAATTTAGCATGCATTTCATCACAAATGTTGTAAATGACAATCCTTCACTGGAAATCAGTTCATGTCTTTAATTGAATCCCCATTTCTGCACACAGAGGCCCGTTTTCAGCAGCCGTCAGGCTCGTGTACCGATGCCATATTACACAATTCCTTTTCTCCTACTTTCTGTTTGTTAGGAGCAAGCGCTGTGCTGGAAAATACAGTTAACTCAAGCAGCAATAAGCTCATGCGCACGGAAAAAAAAAAGCACGAAAAAAAAAGAAGCTATAATGTCACTTAAAAACAGTTAAAGTGTTAAAGTGGAAACCAGCTCTGGGAAACCTTCACTCACAGTGGAAGCTGCTGTCTCAGGACACTGAGGACAATGGCTGTTGATCCATTTAACTCAGGTGTTATTGTGTTGTCACACTTGATCCCCCTCCTCTCCTGTCTCACAGGTGTGCTGCTGTTGATTAACTGCCTGCTGTGCCGGGCCTACAGTATGCTGCAGGCAGCCAAGCTCACACACCGCAGCTTGCTTCTGGGGGTCCTGCGAGCTCCGCAGACCTTCTTCGAGAGCACCCCCACTGGGCGGTTACTAAACCGCTTCAGCAAAGATGTGGATGCTATAGACTCCCAGATCCCAGACAATATTGACATATGGATGCGCACTTTCTGGTACACACTGAATGTGCTGCTCATATGCTGTGCCCTCACCCCAATGTTCCTCATAGTCATAGCCCCGTTAATGGTGTTCTATTGGTGGGTTCAGGTAAATAGGAAATGAGTCTGCTAACTCATTAATATAACATGCATGCCTGAGAGTGCTGTTGAGTGATTGTGTGTGTGTGTCTGGTAGTAAACTGTTGCATGTGTTGAGTGATCATTGCCATTCTAGATTCAGTTGCTGTGTGGTTTGATGTAGTCTCAGCGGCCGGTGTGTAGTTTGTGTAGACTGTTTGGGGGGAGGGGGGTAGTTGGCAGCACCTCCTGGTTCGGCTGTTTTAGTGGTTTACAAAAATGTAGCAGTTAAAGTGCTATCTTAATTAATCTTTGTTACAGTTAGTGCTGGGCAGTATGACCAGAAATATGCATCATAGAGGTCTGGTGGTTTTACAGTATGCAGTATTATTATTGTTATAGCATGACTGGGCCTTTTTATATAAGTTCACAGTTATGCATTACTCCTGTCAGGAGTATAGAGATTATGAAGTTGTTTTAATGGGCCTCTGTGGCTCTGTTAAAAAAAAATGTAAGGTGAGCCCTAAAGTTGCTGCCTGATTTTTAGATTTGATGCCACTTTTTGTTATTTTTAGCTAATCAAAATAATGCTCTGTCCATGTTCCTGTTCCCACAGAAGAGCTGGGAAGTGAAGCTCTGAACTGCATCCAGTTTTTAAAGTTATTCTTCCAAACTTTGTGGTGCAGATTATTCTGTTGTTGGGGGAAAAAAACAACACCTTATCTTTGTACCTGATAGAACGGCATACCGCCCAGCACTCATTGCAGTCAGTTCATGGAGGCGGGGCTTCTCGTGGGCCAAAAGTATTACCAGCTGCACATCACACATGGATACAGGGCTGTGCTTAATGTGTCAGAAATAACCCGACGCACTCATCCACATGGTTTCCCCTATAGGAGGGTTTACAACCATTACTATTAAAACAGCCATTTTTGACAAAAAAATAAAAAATTCTCCAAACATATTTGGGCCTAAAAATGACGGTGACCCACCTCTTTATAAAAATAATACCTATAAAGTGTTATTAATACGTGTAAACCCTCAGATTATTATGTGACCACTCTGCTGTCAGCGATGTATATTATGTGGCAGTTCATTACACCAAGACCAGATTATGATGCATTTATTATGTTTGTTATAGAACTAAAACAAGTAAAATAGTCAGACAGTGTAGGTGACAGACGTAGGTTAGCCTGTGCATATACTCATGTGTATAAAAAAACACAGAGTAATAATAAATAAAAATCTAAATGTTAAAAAAAGCTGTTGTTTGTTTCCATAATCGTATGGATCTAGTTGTTTTTTTTGTCAGAGCCACATGGAGATGCATGTTAGAGCTGCATGTGGCCCCCCCGAGCTGCAGGTTCGAGACCCCTGATCGGGAAACTGGCAGCTAATGTTATCATAATCGGCAGTTATCGTCCGATATTGGCCTCTTGCAGATATATATCAACATATACCAGAGACCAAAGTAAAACTTAATTTAGTAGATTATAATGTAGATCATCACACAGAATCAAATATCATATTTTCATTTAGTAGCTATAATATAATATAATATAGACTATTGGCTAATATGCTGATGTCAGGTTATTTCACACCCTAAATGTTGGACTCAGCCTTCATCAGTTTCTGAAATCTTACTGTGTAGTTTACAGTCAGGAAAAAGCTGTTCATGAGTAAACTTCATCTCTGGGTGATTTATGAGTTGATGGATGATCGGGGGGGGGGGTAGCTCTGTTGCCTCTGCGTGGGCTCTTTCCGGGTCCTCCGGTTTCCAGTCCAAAGACATGCAGTTAGTGTGGTTGGGTAACCTGCCCACAGGTGAACTGAAGATTAATGCAAACATATCTG